>JBAIAA010000202.1:0-79833 GCA_037893245.1 Crossaster papposus
CATAAGAAATATGTAAAGGGAAAGAAGTGTGCATAAGAAATATGTAAAGGGAAAGAAGTGTGCATAAGAAATATGTAAAGGGAAAGAAGTGTGCATAAGAAATATGTAAAGGGAAAGAAGTGTGCATAAGAAATATGTAAAGGGAAAGAAGTGTGCATAAGAAATATGTAAAGGGAAAGAAGTGTGCATAAGAAATATGTAAAGGGAAAGAAGTGTGCATAAGAAATATGTAAAGGGAAAGAAGTGTGCATAAGAAATATGTAAAGGGAAAGAAGTGTGCATAAGAAATATGTAAAGGGAAAGAAGTGTGCATAAGAAATATGTAAAGGGAAAGAAGTGTGCATAAGAAATATGTAAAGGGAAAGAAGTGTGCATAAGAAATATGTAAAGGGAAAGAAGTGTGCATAAGAAATATGTAAAGGGAAAGAAGTGTGCATAAGAAATATGTAAAGGGAAAGAAGTGTGCATAAGAAATATGTAAAGGGAAAGAAGTGTGCATAAGAAATATGTAAAGGGAAAGAAGTGTGCATAAGAAATATGTAAAGGGAAAGAAGTGTGCATAAGAAATATGTAAAGGGAAAGAAGTGTGCATAAGAAATATGTAAAGGGAAAGAAGTGTGCATAAGAAATATGTAAAGGGAAAGAAGTGTGCATAAGAAATATGTAAAGGGAAAGAAGTGTGCATAAGAAATATGTAAAGGGAAAGAAGTGTGCATAAGAAATATGTAAAGGGAAAGAAGTGTGCATAAGAAATATGTAAAGGGAAAGAAGTGTGCATAAGAAATATGTAAAGGGAAAGAAGTGTGCATAAGAAATATGTAAAGGGAAAGAAGTGTGCATAAGAAATATGTAAAGGGAAAGAAGTGTGCATAAGAAATATGTAAAGGGAAAGAAGTGTGCATAAGAAATATGTAAAGGGAAAGAAGTGTGCATAAGAAATATGTAAAGGGAAAGAAGTGTGCATAAGAAATATGTAAAGGGAAAGAAGTGTGCATAAGAAATATGTAAAGGGAAAGAAGTGTGCATAAGAAATATGTAAAGGGAAAGAAGTGTGCATAAGAAATATGTAAAGGGAAAGAAGTGTGCATAAGAAATATGTAAAGGGAAAGAAGTGTGCATAAGAAATATGTAAAGGGAAAGAAGTGTGCATAAGAAATATGTAAAGGGAAAGAAGTGTGCATAAGAAATATGTAAAGGGAAAGAAGTGTGCATAAGAAATATGTAAAGGGAAAGAAGTGTGCATAAGAAATATGTAAAGGGAAAGAAGTGTGCATAAGAAATATGTAAAGGGAAAGAAGTGTGCATAAGAAATATGTAAAGGGAAAGAAGTGTGCATAAGAAATATGTAAAGGGAAAGAAGTGTGCATAAGAAATATGTAAAGGGAAAGAAGTGTGCATAAGAAATATGTAAAGGGAAAGAAGTGTGCATAAGAAATATGTAAAGGGAAAGAAGTGTGCATAAGAAATATGTAAAGGGAAAGAAGTGTGCATAAGAAATATGTAAAGGGAAAGAAGTGTGCATAAGAAATATGTAAAGGGAAAGAAGTGTGCATAAGAAATATGTAAAGGGAAAGAAGTGTGCATAAGAAATATGTAAAGGGAAAGAAGTGTGCATAAGAAATATGTAAAGGGAAAGAAGTGTGCATAAGAAATATGTAAAGGGAAAGAAGTGTGCATAAGAAATATGTAAAGGGAAAGAAGTGTGCATAAGAAATATGTAAAGGGAGGGAAAGAAGTGTGCATAAGAAATATGTAAAGGGAAAGAAGTGTGCATAAGAAATATGTAAAGGGAAAGAAGTGTGCATAAGAAATATGTAAAGGGAAAGAAGTGTGCATAAGAAATATGTAAAGGGAAAGAAGTGTGCATAAGAAATATGTAAAGGGAAAGAAGTGTGCATAAGAAATATGTAAAGGGAAAGAAGTGTGCATAAGAAATATGTAAAGGGAAAGAAGTGTGCATAAGAAATATGTAAAGAGGTAAAGAAGTGTGCATAAGAAATATGTAAAGGGAAAGAAGTGTGCATAAGAAATATGTAAAGGGAAAGAAGTGTGCATAAGAAATATGTAAAGGGAAAGAAGTGTGCATAAGAAATATGTAAAGGGAAAGAAGTGTGCATAAGAAATATGTAAAGGGAAAGAAGTGTGCATAAGAAATATGTAAAGGGAAAGAAGTGTGCATAAGAAATATGTAAAGGGAAAGAAGTGTGCATAAGAAATATGTAAAGGGAAAGAAGTGTGCATAAGAAATATGTAAAGGGAAAGAAGTGTGCATAAGAAATATGTAAAGGGAAAGAAGTGTGCATAAGAAATATGTAAAGGGAAAGAAGTGTGCATAAGAAATATGTAAAGGGAAAGAAGTGTGCATAAGAAATATGTAAAGGGAAAGAAGTGTGCATAAGAAATATGTAAAGGGAAAGAAGTGTGCATAAGAAATATGTAAAGGGAAAGAAGTGTGCATAAGAAATATGTAAAGGGAAAGAAGTGTGCATAAGAAATATGTAAAGGGAAAGAAGTGTGCATAAGAAATATGTAAAGGGAAAGAAGTGTGCATAAGAAATATGTAAAGGGAAAGAAGTGTGCATAAGAAATATGTAAAGGGAAAGAAGTGTGCATAAGAAATATGTAAAGGGAAAGAAGTGTGCATAAGAAATATGTAAAGGGAAAGAAGTGTGCATAAGAAATATGTAAAGGGAAAGAAGTGTGCATAAGAAATATGTAAAGGGAAAGAAGTGTGCATAAGAAATATGTAAAGGGAAAGAAGTGTGCATAAGAAATATGTAAAGGGAAAGAAGTGTGCATAAGAAATATGTAAAGGGAAAGAAGTGTGCATAAGAAATATGTAAAGGGAAAGAAGTGTGCATAAGAAATATGTAAAGGGAAAGAAGTGTGCATAAGAAATATGTAAAGGGAAAGAAGTGTGCATAAGAAATATGTAAAGGGAAAGAAGTGTGCATAAGAAATATGTAAAGGGAAAGAAGTGTGCATAAGAAATATGTAAAGGGAAAGAAGTGTGCATAAGAAATATGTAAAGGGAAAGAAGTGTGCATAAGAAATATGTAAAGGGAAAGAAGTGTGCATAAGAAATATGTAAAGGGAAAGAAGTGTGCATAAGAAATATGTAAAGGGAAAGAAGTGTGCATAAGAAATATGTAAAGGGAAAGAAGTGTGCATAAGAAATATGTAAAGGGAAAGAAGTGTGCATAAGAAATATGTAAAGGGAAAGAAGTGTGCATAAGAAATATGTAAAGGGAAAGAAGTGTGCATAAGAAATATGTAAAGGGAAAGAAGTGTGCATAAGAAATATGTAAAGGGAAAGAAGTGTGCATAAGAAATATGTAAAGGGAAAGAAGTGTGCATAAGAAATATGTAAAGGGAAAGAAGTGTGCATAAGAAATATGTAAAGGGAAAGAAGTGTGCATAAGAAATATGTAAAGGGAAAGAAGTGTGCATAAGAAATATGTAAAGGGAAAGAAGTGTGCATAAGAAATATGTAAAGGGAAAGAAGTGTGCATAAGAAATATGTAAAGGGAAAGAAGTGTGCATAAGAAATATGTAAAGGGAAAGAAGTGTGCATAAGAAATATGTAAAGGGAAAGAAGTGTGCATAAGAAATATGTAAAGGGAAAGAAGTGTGCATAAGAAATATGTAAAGGGAAAGAAGTGTGCATAAGAAATATGTAAAGGGAAAGAAGTGTGCATAAGAAATATGTAAAGGGAAAGAAGTGTGCATAAGAAATATGTAAAGGGAAAGAAGTGTGCATAAGAAATATGTAAAGGGAAAGAAGTGTGCATAAGAAATATGTAAAGGGAAAGAAGTGTGCATAAGAAATATGTAAAGGGAAAGAAGTGTGCATAAGAAATATGTAAAGGGAAAGAAGTGTGCATAAGAAATATGTAAAGGGAAAGAAGTGTGCATAAGAAATATGTAAAGGGAAAGAAGTGTGCATAAGAAATATGTAAAGGGAAAGAAGTGTGCATAAGAAATATGTAAAGGGAAAGAAGTGTGCATAAGAAATATGTAAAGGGAAAGAAGTGTGCATAAGAAATATGTAAAGGGAAAGAAGTGTGCATAAGAAATATGTAAAGGGAAAGAAGTGTGCATAAGAAATATGTAAAGGGAAAGAAGTGTGCATAAGAAATATGTAAAGGGAAAGAAGTGTGCATAAGAAATATGTAAAGGGAAAGAAGTGTGCATAAGAAATATGTAAAGGGAAAGAAGTGTGCATAAGAAATATGTAAAGGGAAAGAAGTGTGCATAAGAAATATGTAAAGGGAAAGAAGTGTGCATAAGAAATATGTAAAGGGAAAGAAGTGTGCATAAGAAATATGTAAAGGGAAAGAAGTGTGCATAAGAAATATGTAAAGGGAAAGAAGTGTGCATAAGAAATATGTAAAGGGAAAGAAGTGTGCATAAGAAATATGTAAAGGGAAAGAAGTGTGCATAAGAAATATGTAAAGGGAAAGAAGTGTGCATAAGAAATATGTAAAGGGAAAGAAGTGTGCATAAGAAATATGTAAAGGGAAAGAAGTGTGCATAAGAAATATGTAAAGGGAAAGAAGTGTGCATAAGAAATATGTAAAGGGAAAGAAGTGTGCATAAGAAATATGTAAAGGGAAAGAAGTGTGCATAAGAAATATGTAAAGGGAAAGAAGTGTGCATACGAAATATGTAAAGGGAAAGAAGTGTGCATAAGAAATATGTAAAGGGAAAGAAGTGTGCATAAGAAATATGTAAAGGGAAAGAAGTGTGCATAAGAAATATGTAAAGGGAAAGAAGTGTGCATAAGAAATATGTAAAGGGAAAGAAGTGTGCATAAGAAATATGTAAAGGGAAATAAGTGTGCATAATAAATATGTAAAGGGAAAGAAGTGTGCATAAGAAATATGTAAAGGGAAAGAAGTGTGCATAAGAAATATGTAAAGGGAAAGAAGTGTGCATAAGAAATATGTAAAGAGAAAGAAGTGTGCATAAGAAATATGTAAAGGGAAAGAAGTGTGCATAAGAAATATGTAAAGGGAAAGAAGTGTGCATAAGAAATATGTAAAGGGAAAGAAGTGTGCATAAGAAATATGTAAAGGGAAAGAAGTGTGCATAAGAAATATGTAAAGGGAAAGAAGTGTGCATAAGAAATATGTAAAGGGAAAGAAGTGTGCATAAGAAATATGTAAAGGGAAAGAAGTGTGCATAAGAAATATGTAAAGGGAAAGAAGTGTGCATAAGAAATATGTAAAGGGAAAGAAGTGTGCATAATAAATATGTAAAGGGAAAGAAGTGTGCATAAGAAATATGTAAAGGGAAAGAAGTGTGCATAAGAAATATGTAAAGGGAAAGAAGTGTGCATAAGAAATATGTAAGGGGAAAGAAGTGTGCATAAGAAATATGTAAAGGGAAAGAAGTGTGCATAAGAAATATGTAAAGGGAAAGAAGTGTGCATAAGAAATATGTAAAGGGAAAGAAGTGTGCATAAGAAATATGTAAAGGGAAAGAAGTGTGCATAAGAAATATGTAAAGGGAAAGAAGTGTGCATAAGAAATATGTAAGGGGAAAGAAGTGTGCATAAGAAATATGTAAAGGGAAAGAAGTGTGCATAAGAAATATGTGAAGGGAAAGAAGTGTGCATAAGAAATATGTAAAGGGAAAGAAGTGTGCATAAGAAATAAACACATGATGTGGGAACAAGCCCTCGAGTTAAATATGTAAAGGGAAAGAAGTGTGCATAAGAAATATGTAAAGGGAAAGAAGTGTGCTTAAGAAATATGTAAAGGGAAAGAAGTGTGCATAAGAAATAAACACATGATGTGGGAACAAGCCCTCGAGTTAAATATGTAAAGGGAAAGAAGTGTGCATAAGAAATATGTAAAGGGAAAGAAGTGTGCATAAGAAATATGTAAAGGGAAAGAAGTGTGCATAAGAAATATGTAAAGGGAAAGAAGTGTGCATAAGAAATATGTAAAGGGAAAGAAGTGTGCATAAGAAATATGTAAAGGGAAAGAAGTGTGCATAAGAAATATGTAAAGGGAAAGAAGTGTGCATAAGAAATATGTAAAGGGAAAGAAGTGTGCATAAGAAATATGTAAAGGGAAAGAAGTGTGCATAAGAAATATGTAAAGGGAAAGAAGTGTGCATAAGAAATATGTAAAGGGAAAGAAGTGTGCATAAGAAATATGTAAAGGGAAAGAAGTGTGCATAAGAAATATGTAAAGGGAAAGAAGTGTGCATAAGAAATAATAAAGGGAAAGAAGTGTGCATAAGAAATATGTAAAGGGAAAGAAGTGTGCATAAGAAATATGTAAAGGGAAAGAAGTGTGCATAAGAAATATGTAAAGGAAAAGAAGTGTGCATAAGAAATATGTAAAGGGAAAGAAGTGTGCATAAGAAATATGTAAAGGGAAAGAAGTGTGCATAAGAAATATGTAAAGGGAAAGAAGTGTGCATAAGAAATATGTAAAGGGAAAGAAGTGTGCTTAAGAAATATGTAAAGGGAAAGAAGTGTGCATAAGAAATAAACACATGATGTGGGAACAAGCCCTCGAGTTAAATATGTAAAGGGAAAGAAGTGTGCATAAGAAATATGTAAAGGGAAAGAAGTGTGCATAAGAAATATGTAAAGGGAAAGAAGTGTGCTTAAGAAATATGTAAAGGGAAAGAAGTGTGCATAAGAAATAAACACATGATGTGGGAACAAGCCCTCGAGTTAAATATGTAAAGGGAAAGAAGTGTGCATAAGAAATATGTAAAGGGAAAGAAGTGTGCATAAGAAATATGTAAAGGGAAAGAAGTGTGCATAAGAAATATGTAAAGGGAAAGAAGTGTGCATAAGAAATATGTAAAGGGAAAGAAGTGTGCATAAGAAATATGTAAAGGGAAAGAAGTGTGCATAAGAAATATGTAAAGGGAAAGAAGTGTGCATAAGAAATATGTAAAGGGAAAGAAGTGTGCATAAGAAATATGTAAAGGGAAAGAAGTGTGCATAAGAAATATGTAAAGGGAAAGAAGTGTGCATAAGAAATATGTAAAGGGAAAGAAGTGTGCATAAGAAATATGTAAAGGGAAAGAAGTGTACATAAGAAATATGTAAAGGGAAAGAAGTGTGCATAAGAAATAATAAAGGGAAAGAAGTGTGCATAAGAAATATGTAAAGGGAAAGAAGTGTGCATAAGAAATATGTAAAGGGAAAGAAGTGTGCATAAGAAATATGTAAAGGAAAAGAAGTGTGCATAAGAAATATGTAAAGGGAAAGAAGTGTGCATAAGAAATATGTAAAGGGAAAGAAGTGTGCATAAGAAATATGTAAAGGGAAAGAAGTGTGCATAAGAAATATGTAAAGGGAAATAAGTGTGCATAAGAAATATGTAAAGGGAAAGAAGTGTGCATAAGAAATATGTAAAGGGAAAGAAGTGTGCATAAGAAATATGTAAAGGGAAAGAAGTGTGCATAAGAAATATGTAAAGGGAAAGAAGTGTGCATAAGAAATATGTAAAGGGAAAGAAGTGTGCATAAAAAATATGTAAAGGGAAAGAAGTGTGCATAAGAAATATGTAAAGGGAAAGAAGTGTGCATAAGAAATATGTAAAGGGAAAGAAGTGTGCATAAGAAATATGTAAAGGGAAAGAAGTGTGCATAAAAAATATGTAAAGGGAAAGAAGTGTGCATAAGAAATATGTAAAGGGAAAGAAGTGTGCATAAGAAATATGTAAAGGGAAAGAAGTGTGCATAAGAAATATGTAAAGGGAAAGAAGTGTGCATAAGAAATATGTAAGGTGAAAGAAGTGTGCATAAGAAATATGTAAAGGGAAAGAAGTGTGCATAAGAAATATGTAAAGGGAAAGAAGTGTGCATAAGAAATATGTAAAGGGAAAGAAGTGTGCATAAGAAATATGTAAGGGGAAAGAAGTGTGCATAAGAAATATGTAAAGGGAAAGAAGTGTGCATAAGAAATATGTAAAGGGAAAGAAGTGTGCATAAGAAATATGTAAAGGGAAAGAAGTGTGCATAAGAAATAAACACATGATGTGGGAACAAGCCCTCGAGTTAAATATGTAAAGGGAAAGAAGTGTGCATAAGAAATATGTAAAGGGAAAGAAGTGTGCATAAGAAATATGTAAAGGGAAAGAAGTGTGCATAAGAAATACACACATGATGTGGGAACAAGCCCTCGAGTTAAATATGTAAAGGGAAAGAAGTGTGCATAAGAAATATGTAAAGGGAAAGAAGTGTGCATAAGAAATATGTAAAGGGAAAGAAGTGTGCATAAGAAATATGTAAAGGGAAAGAAGTGTGCATAAGAAATATGTAAAGGGAAAGAAGTGTGCATAAGAAATAAACACATGATGTGGGAACAAGCCCTCGAGTTAAATATGTAAAGGGAAAGAAGTGTGCATAAGAAATATGTAAAGGGAAATAAGTGTGCATAAGAAATATGTAAAGGGAAAGAAGTGTGCATAAGAAATAAACACATGATGTGGGAACAAGCCCTCGAGTTAAATATGTAAAGGGAAAGAAGTGTGCATAAGAAATATGTAAAGGGAAAGAAGTGTGCATAAGAAATATGTAAAGGGAAAGAAGTGTGCATAAGAAATATGTAAAGGGAAAGAAGTGTGCATAAGAAATATGTAAAGGGAAAGAAGTGTGCATAAGAAATATGTAAAGGGAAAGAAGTGTGCATAAGAAATATGTAAAGGGAAAGAAGTGTGCATAAGAAATATGTAAAGGGAAAGAAGTGTGCATAAGAAATATGTAAAGGGAAAGAAGTGTGCATACGAAATATGTAAATGGAAAGAAGTGTGCATAAGAAATATGTAAAGGGAAAGAAGTGCGCATAAGAAATATGTAAAGGGAAAGAAGTGTGCATAAGAAATATGTAAAGGGAAAGAAGTGTGCATAAGAAATATGTAAAGGGAAAGAAGTGTGCATAAGAAATATGTAAAGGGAAAGAAGTGTGCATGAGAAATATGTAAAGGGAAAGAAGTGTGCATAAGAAATATGTAAAGGGAAAGAAGTGTGCATAAGAAATAAACACATGATGTCGGGACAAGCCCTCGAGTTAAATATGTAAAGGGAAAGAAGTGTGCATAAGAAATAATAAAGAGAAAGAAGTGTGCATAAGAAATATGTAAAGGGAAAGAAGTGTGCATAAGAAATATGTAAAGGGAAAGAAGTGTGCATAAGAAATATGTAAAGGGAAAGAAGTGTGCATAAGAAATATGTAAAGGGAAAGAAGTGTGCATAAGAAATATGTAAAGGGAAAAAAGTGTGCATAAGAAATATGTAAAGAGAAAGAAGTGTGCATAAGAAATATGTAAAGGGAAAGAAGTGTGCATAAGAAATATGTAAAGGGAAAGAAGTGTGCATACGAAATATGTAAAGGGAAAGAAGTGTGCATAAGAAATATGTAAAGGGAAAGAAGTGTGCATAAGAAATATGTAAAGGGAAAGAAGTGTGCATAAGAAATATGTAAAGGGAAAGAAGTGTGCATAAGAAATATGTAAAGGGAAAGAAGTGTGCATAAGAAATATGTAAAGGGAAAAAAGTGTGCATAAGAAATAATAAAGGAAAAGAAGTGTGAATAAGAAATATGTAAAGGGAGAGAAGTGTGCATAAGAAATATGTAAAGGGAAAGAAGTGTGCATAAGAAATATGTATAGGGAAAGAAGTGTGCATAAGAAATATGTAAAGGGAAAGAAGTGTGCATAAGAAATATGTAAAGGGAAAGAAGTGTGCATAAGAAATATGTAAAATGAAAGAAGTGTGCATAAGAAATAAACACATGATGTGGGAACAAGCCCTCGAGTTAAATATGTAAAGGGAAAGAAGTGTGCATAAGAAATATGTAAAGGGAAAAAAGTGTGCATAAGAAATATGTAAAGGGAAAGAAGTGTGCATAAGAAATAAACACATGATGTGGGAACAAGCCCTCGAGTTAAATATGTAAAGGGAAAGAAGTGTGCATAAGAAATATGTAAAGGGAAAGAAGTGTGCATAAGAAATATGTAAAGGGAAAGAAGTGTGCATAAGAAATATGTAAAGGGAAAGAAGTGTGCATAAGAAATATGTAAAGGGAAAGAAGTGTGCATAAGAAATATGTAAAGGGGAAGAAGTGTGCATAAGAAATATGTAAAGGGAAAGAAGTGTGCATAAGAAATATGTAAAGGGAAAGAAGTGTGCATAAGAAATATGTAAAGGGAAAGAAGTGTGCATAAGAAATATGTAAAGGGAAAGAAGTGTGCATAAGAAATATGTAAAGGGAAAGAAGTGTGCATAAGAAATATGTAAAGGGAAAGAAGTGTGCATAAGAAATATGTAAAGGGAAAGAAGTGTGCATAAGAAATATGTAAAGGGAAAGAAGTGTGCATAAGAAATATGTAAAGGGAAAGAAGTGTGCATAAGAAATATGTAAAGGGAAAGAAGTGTGCATAAGAAATATGTAAAGGGAAAGAAGTGTGCATAAGAAATATGTAAAGGGGAAGAAGTGTGCATAAGAAATATGTAAAGGGAAAGAAGTGTGCATAAGAAATATGTAAAGGGAAAGAAGTGTGCATAAGAAATATGTAAAGGGAAAGGAGTGTGCATAAGAAATATGTAAAGGGAAAGAAGTGTGCATAAGAAATATGTAAAGGGAAAGAAGTGTGCATCAGAAATAAACACATGATGTGGGAACAAGCCCTCGAGTTAAATATGTAAAGGGAAAGAAGTGTGCATAAGAAATATGTAAAGGGAAAGAAGTGTGCATAAGAAATATGTAAAGGGAAAGAAGTGTGCATAAGAAATATGTAAAGGGAAAGAAGTGTGCATAAGAAATATGTAAAGGGAAAGAAGTGTGCATAAGAAATATGTAAAGGGAAAGAAGTGTGCATAAGAAATATGTAAAGGGAAAGAAGTGTGCATAAGAAATATGTAAAGGGAAAGAAGTGTGCATAAGAAATATGTAATGGGAAAGAAGTGTGCATAAGAAATATGTAAAGGGAAAGAAGTGTGCATAAGAAATATGTAAACGGAAAGAAGTGTGCATAAGAAATATGTAAAGGGAAAGAAGTGTGCATAAGAAATATGTAAAGGGAAATAAGTGTGCATAAGAAATAAACACATGATGTGGGAACAAGCCCTCGAGTTAAATATGTAAAGGGAAAGAAGTGTGCATAAGAAATATGTAAAGGGAAAGAAGTGTGCATAAGAAATATGTAAAGGGAAAGAAGTGTGCATAAGAAATATGTAAAGGGAAAGAAGTGTGCATAAGAAATATGTAAAGGGAAAGAAGTGTGCATAAGAAATATGTAAAGGGAAAGAAGTGTGCATAAGAAATATGTAAAGGGAAAGAAGTGTGCATAAGAAATATGTAAAGGGAAAGAAGTGTGCATAAGAAATATGTAAAGGGAAAGAAGTGTGCATAATAAATATGTAAAGGGAAAGAAGTGTGCATAAGAAATATGTAAAGGGAAAGAAGTGTGCATAAGAAATATGTAAAGGGAAAGAAGTGTGCATAAGAAATATGTAAAGGGAAAGAAGTGTGCATAAGAAATATGTAAAGGGAAAGAAGTGTGCATAAGAAATAAACACATGATGTGGGAACAAGCCCTCGAGTTAAATATGTAAAGGGAAAGAAGTGTGCATAAGAAATATGTAAAGGGAAAGAAGTGTGCATAAGAAATATGTAAAGGGAAAGAAGTGTGCATAAGAAATATGTAAAGGGAAAGAAGTGTGCATAAGAAATATGTAAAGGGAAAGAAGTGTGCATAAGAAATATGTAAAGGGAAAGAAGTGTGCATAAGAAATATGTAAAGGGAAAGAAGTGTGCATAAGAAATATGTAAAGGGAAAGAAGTGTGCATAAGAAATATGTAAAGGGACAGAAGTGTGCATAAGAAATATGTAAAGGGAAAGAAGTGTGCATAAGAAATATGTAAAGGGAAAGAAGTGTGCATAAGAAATATGTAAAGGGAAAGAAGTGTGCATAAGAAATATGTAAAGGGAAAGAAGTGTGCAGAAGAAATATGTAAAGGGAAAGAAGTGTGCATAAGAAATATGTAAAGGGAAAGAAGTGTGCATAAGAAATATGTAAAGGGAAAGAAGTGTGCATAAGAAATATGTAAAGGGAAAGAAGTGTGCATAAGAAATATGTAAAGGGGAAGAAGTGTGCATAAGAAATATGTAAAGGGAAAGAAGTGTGCATAAGAAATATGTAAAGGGAAAGAAGTGTGCATAAGAAATATGTAAAGGGAACGGAGTGTGCATAAGAAATATGTAAAGGGAAAGAAGTGTGCATAAGAAATATTTAAAGGGAAAGAAGTGTGCATAAGAAATATGTAAAGGGAAAGAAGTGTGCATAAGAAATATGTAAAGGGAAAGAAGTGTGCATAAGAAATATGTAAAGGGAAAGAAGTGTGCATAAGAAATATGTAAAGGGAAAGAAGTGTGCATAGGAAATATGTAAAGGGAAAGAAGTGTGCATAAGAAATATGTAAAGGGAAAGAAGTGTGCATAAGAAATAAACACATGATGTGGGAACAAGCCCTCGAGTTAAATATGTAAAGGGAAAGAAGTGTGCATAAGAAATATGTAAAGGGAAAGAAGTGTGCATAAGAAATATGTAAAAGGAAAGAAGTGTGCATAAGAAATAAACACATGATGTGGGAACAAGCCCTCGAGTTAAATATGTAAAGGGAAAGAAGTGTGCATAAGAAATATGTGAAGGGAAAGAAGTGTGCATAAGAAATATGTAAAGGGAAATAAGTGTGCATAAGAAATATGTAAAGGGAAATAAGTGTGCATCAGAAATATGTAAAGGGAAAGAAGTGTGCATAACAAATATGTAAAGGGAAAGAAGTGTGCATAAGAAATATGTAAAGTGAAAGAAGTGTGCATAAGAAATATGTAAAGGGAAAGAAGTGTGCATAAGAAATATGTAAAGGGAAAGAAGTGTGCATAAGAAATATGTAAAGGGAAAGAAGTGTGCATAAGAAATATGTAAAGGGAAAGAAGTGTGCATAGGAAATATGTAAAGGGAAAGAAGTGTGCATAAGAAATATGTAAAGGGAAAGAAGTGTGCATAAGAAATATGTAAAGGGAAAGAAGTGTGCATAAGAAATATGTAAAGGGAAAGAAGTGTGCATAAGAAATATGTAATGGGAAAGAAGTGTGCATAAGAAATATGTAAAGGGAAAGAAGTGTGCATAAGAAATATGTAAACGGAAAGAAGTGTGCATAAGAAATATGTAAAGGGAAAGAAGTGTGCATAAGAAATATGTAAAGGGAAATAAGTGTGCATAAGAAATAAACACATGATGTGGGAACAAGCCCTCGAGTTAAATATGTAAAGGGAAAGAAGTGTGCATAAGAAATATGTAAAGGGAAAGAAGTGTGCATAAGAAATATGTAAAGGGAAAGAAGTGTGCATAAGAAATATGTAAAGGGAAAGAAGTGTGCATAAGAAATATGTAAAGGGAAAGAAGTGTGCATAAGAAATATGTAAAGGGAAAGAAGTGTGCATAAGAAATATGTAAAGGGAAAGAAGTGTGCATAAGAAATATGTAAAGGGAAAGAAGTGTGCATAAGAAATATGTAAAGGGAAAGAAGTGTGCATAATAAATATGTAAAGGGAAAGAAGTGTGCATAAGAAATATGTAAAGGGAAAGAAGTGTGCATAAGAAATATGTAAAGGGAAAGAAGTGTGCATAAGAAATATGTAAAGGGAAAGAAGTGTGCATAAGAAATATGTAAAGGGAAAGAAGTGTGCATAAGAAATAAACACATGATGTGGGAACAAGCCCTCGAGTTAAATATGTAAAGGGAAAGAAGTGTGCATAAGAAATATGTAAAGGGAAAGAAGTGTGCATAAGAAATATGTAAAGGGAAAGAAGTGTGCATAAGAAATATGTAAAGGGAAAGAAGTGTGCATAAGAAATATGTAAAGGGAAAGAAGTGTGCATAAGAAATATGTAAAGGGAAAGAAGTGTGCATAAGAAATATGTAAAGGGAAAGAAGTGTGCATAAGAAATATGTAAAGGGAAAGAAGTGTGCATAAGAAATATGTAAAGGGACAGAAGTGTGCATAAGAAATATGTAAAGGGAAAGAAGTGTGCATAAGAAATATGTAAAGGGAAAGAAGTGTGCATAAGAAATATGTAAAGGGAAAGAAGTGTGCATAAGAAATATGTAAAGGGAAAGAAGTGTGCATAAGAAATATGTAAAGGGAAAGAAGTGTGCATAAGAAATATGTAAAGGGAAAGAAGTGTGCATAAGAAATATGTAAAGGGAAAGAAGTGTGCATAAGAAATATGTAAAGGGAAAGAAGTGTGCATAAGAAATATGTAAAGGGGAAGAAGTGTGCATAAGAAATATGTAAAGGGAAAGAAGTGTGCATAAGAAATATGTAAAGGGAAAGAAGTGTGCATAAGAAATATGTAAAGGGAACGGAGTGTGCATAAGAAATATGTAAAGGGAAAGAAGTGTGCATAAGAAATATTTAAAGGGAAAGAAGTGTGCATAAGAAATATGTAAAGGGAAAGAAGTGTGCATAAGAAATATGTAAAGGGAAAGAAGTGTGCATAAGAAATATGTAAAGGGAAAGAAGTGTGCATAAGAAATATGTAAAGGGAAAGAAGTGTGCATAGGAAATATGTAAAGGGAAAGAAGTGTGCATAAGAAATATGTAAAGGGAAAGAAGTGTGCATAAGAAATAAACACATGATGTGGGAACAAGCCCTCGAGTTAAATATGTAAAGGGAAAGAAGTGTGCATAAGAAATATGTAAAGGGAAAGAAGTGTGCATAAGAAATATGTAAAAGGAAAGAAGTGTGCATAAGAAATAAACACATGATGTGGGAACAAGCCCTCGAGTTAAATATGTAAAGGGAAAGAAGTGTGCATAAGAAATATGTGAAGGGAAAGAAGTGTGCATAAGAAATATGTAAAGGGAAATAAGTGTGCATAAGAAATATGTAAAGGGAAATAAGTGTGCATAAGAAATATGTAAAGGGAAAGAAGTGTGCATCAGAAATATGTAAAGGGAAAGAAGTGTGCATAAAAAATATGTAAAGGGAAAGAAGTGTGCATAAGAAATATGTAAAGTGAAAGAAGTGTGCATAAGAAATATGTAAAGGGAAAGAAGTGTGCATAAGAAATATGTAAAGGGAAAGAAGTGTGCATAAGAAATATGTAAAGGGAAAGAAGTGTGCATAAGAAATATGTAAAGGGAAAGAAGTGTGCATACGAAATATGTAAAGGGAAAGAAGTGTGCATAAGAAATATGTAAAGGGAAAGAAGTGTGCATAAGAAATATGTAAAGGGAAAGAAGTGTGCATAAGAAATATGTAAAGGGAAAGAAGTGTGCATAAGAAATATGTAAAGGGAAAGAAGTGTGCATAAGAAATAAACACATGATGTGGGAACAAGCCCTCGAGTTAAATATGTAAAGGGAAAGAGGTGTGCATAAGAAATATGTAAAGGGAAAGAAGTGTGCATAAGAAATATGTAAAGGGAAAGAAGTGTGCATAAGAAATATGTAAAGGGAAAGAAGTGTGCATAAGAAATATGTAAAGGGAAAGAAGTGTGCATAAGAAATATGTAAAGGGAAAGAAGTGTGCATAAGAAATATGTAAAGGGAAAGAAGTGTGCATAAGAAATATGTAAAGGGAAAGAAGTGTGCATAAGAAATATCTAAAGGGAAAGAAGTGTGCATAAGAAATATGTAAAGGGAAAGAAGTGTGCATAAGAAATATGTAAAGGGAAAGAAGTGTGCATAAGAAATATGTAAAGGGAAAGAAGTGTGCATAAGAAATATGTAAAGGGAAAGAAGTGTGCATAAGAAATATGTAAAGGGAAAGAAGTGTGCATAAGAAATATGTAAAGGGAAAGAAGTGTGCATAAGAAATATGTAAAGGGAAAGAAGTGTGCATAAGAAATATGTAAAGGGAAAGAAGTGTGCATAAGAAATATGTAAAGGGAAAGAAGTGTGCATAAGAAATATGTAAAGGGAAAGAAGTGTGCATAAGAAATATGTAAAGGGAAAGAAGTGTGCATAAGAAATATGTAAAGGGAAAGAAGTGTGCATAAGAAATATGTAAAGGGAAAGAAGTGTGCATAAGAAATATGTAAAGGGAAAAAGGTGTGCATAAGAAATATGTAAAGGGAAAGAAGTGTGCATAAGAAATATGTAAAGGGAAAGGAGTGTGCATAAGAAATATGTAAAGGAAAAGAAGTGTGCATAAGAAATATGTAAAGGGAAAGAAGTGTGCATAAGAAATATGTAAAGGGAAAGAAGTGTGCATAAGAAATATGTAAAGGGAAAGAAGTGTGCATAAGAAATATGTAAAGGGAAAGGAGTGTGCATAAGAAATATGTAAAGGGAAAGAAGTGTGCATAAGAAATATGTAAAGGGAAAGAAGTGTGCATAAGAAATATGTAAAGGGAAAGAAGTGTGCATAAGAAATATGTAAAGGGAAAGAAGTGTGCATAAGAAATATGTAAAGGGAAAGAAGTGTGCATAAGAAATATGTAAAGGGAAAGAAGTGTGCATAGGAAATATGTAAAGGGAAAGAAGTGTGCATAAGAAATATGTAAAGGGAAAGAAGTGTGCATAAGAAATAAACACATGATGTGGGAACAAGCCCTCGAGTTAAATATGTAAAGGGAAAGAAGTGTGCATAAGAAATATGTAAAGGGAAAGAAGTGTGCATAAGAAATATGTAAAGGGAAAGAAGTGTGCATAAGAAATAAACACATGATGTGGGAACAAGCCCTCGAGTTAAATATGTAAAGGGAAAGAAGTGTACATAAGAAATATGTAAAGGGAAAGAAGTGTGCATAAGACATATGTAAAGGGAAAGAAGTGTGCATAAGAAATATGTAAAGGGAAATAAGTGTGCATAAGAAATATGTAAAGGGAAAGAAGTGTGCATCAGAAATATGTAAAGGGAAAGAAGTGTGCATAAAAAATATGTAAAGGGAAAGAAGTGTGCATAAGAAATATGTAAAGTGAAAGAAGTGTGCATAAGAAATATGTAAAGGGAAAGAAGTGTGCATAAGAAATATATAAAGGGAAAGAAGTGTGCATAAGAAATATGTAAAGGGAAAGAAGTGTGCATAAGAAATATGTAAAGGGAAAGAAGTGTGCATAAGAAATATGTAAAGGGAAAGAAGTGTGCATAAGAAATATGTAAAGGGAAAGAAGTGTGCATAAGAAATATGTAAAGGGAAAGAAGTGTGCATAAGAAATATGTAAAGGGAAAGAAGTGTGCATAAGAAATATGTAAAGGGAAAGAAGTGTGCATAAGAAATAAACACATGATGTGGGAACAAGCCCTCGAGTTAAATATGTAAAGGGAAAGAGGTGTGCATAAGAAATATGTAAAGGGAAAGAAGTGTGCATAAGAAATATGTAAAGGGAAAGAAGTGTGCATAAGAAATATGTAAAGGGAAAGAGGTGTGCATAAGAAATATGTAAAGGGAAAGAAGTGTGCATAAGAAATATGTAAAGGGAAAGAAGTGTGCATAAGAAATATGTAAAGGGAAAGAAGTGTGCATAAGAAATATGTAAAGGGAAAGAAGTGTGCATAAGAAATATGTAAAGGGAAAGAAGTGTGCATAAGAAATATGTAAAGGGAAAGAAGTGTGCATAAGAAATATGTAAAGGGAAAGAAGTGTGCATAAGAAATATGTAAAGGGAAAGAAGTGTGCATAAGAAATATGTAAAGGGAAAGAAGTGTGCATAAGAAATATGTAAAGGGAAAGAAGTGTGCATAAGAAATATGTAAAGGGAAAGAAGTGTGCATAAGAAATATGTAAAGGGAAAGAAGTGTGCATAAGAAATATGTAAAGGGAAAGAAGTGTTCATAAGAAATATGTAAAGGGAAAGAAGTGTGCATAAGAAATATGTAAAGGGAAAGAAGTGTGCATAAGAAATATGTAAAGGGAAAGAAGTGTGCATAAGAAATATGTAAAGGGAAAGAAGTGTGCATAAGAAATATGTAAAGGGAAAGAAGTGTGCATAAGAAATATGTAAAGGGAAAGAAGTGTGCATAAGAAATATGTAAAGGGAAAGAAGTGTGCATAAGAAATATGTAAAGGGAAAGAAGTGTGCATAAGAAATATGTAAAGGGAAAGAAGTGTGCATAAGAAATATGTAAAGGGAAAGAAGTGTGCATAAGAAATATGTAAAGGGAAAGAAGTGTGCATAAGAAATATATAAAGGGAAAGAAGTGTGCATAAGAAATATGTAAAGGGAAAGAAGTGTGCATAAGAAATATGTAAAGGGAAAGAAGTGTGCATAAGAAATATGTAAAGTGAAAGAAGTGTGCATAAGAAATATGTAAAGGGAAAGAAGTGTGCATAAGAAATATGTAAAGGGAAAGAAGTGTGCATAAGAAATATGTAAAGGGAAAGAAGTGTGCATAAGAAATATGTAAAGGGAAAGAAGTGTGCATAAGAAATATGTAAAGGGAAAGAAGTGTGCATAATAAATAAACACATGATGTGGGAACAAGCCCTCGAGTTAAATATGTAAAGGGAAAGAAGTGTGCATAAGAAATATGTAAAGGGAAAGAAGTGTGCATAAGAAATATGTAAAGGAAAAGAAGTGTGCATAAGAAATAAACACATGATGTGGGAAATAAGTGTGCATAAGAAATATGTAAAGGGAAAGAAGTGTGCATACGAAATATGTAAAGGGAAAGAAGTGTGCATAAGAAATATGTAAAGGGAAAGAAGTGTGCATAAGAAATATGTAAAGGGAAAGAAGTGTGCATAAGAAATATGTAAAGGGAAAGAAGTGTGCATAAGAAATATGTAAAGGGAAAGAAGTGTGCATAAGAAATATGTAAAGGGAAAGAAGTGTGCATAAGAAATATGTAAAGGGAAAGAAGTGTGCATAAGAAATATGTAAAGGGAAAGAAGTGTGCATAAGAAATATGTAAAGGGAAAGAAGTGTGCATAAGAAATATGTAAAGGGAAAGAAGTGTGCATAAGAAATTTGTAAAGGGAAAGAAGTGTGCATAAGAAATATGTAAAGGGAAAGAAGTGTGCATAAGAAATATGTAAAGGGAAAGAAGTGTGCATAAGAAATATGTAAAGGGAAAGAAGTGTGCATAAGAAATATGTAAAGGGAAAGAAGTGTGCATAAGAAATATGTAAAGGGAAAGAAGTGTGCATAAGAAATATGTAAAGGGAAAGAAGTGTGCATAAGAAATATGTAAAGGGAAAGAAGTGTGCATAAGAAATATGTAAAGGGAAAGAAGTGTGCATAAGAAATATGTAAAGGGAAAGAAGTGTGCATAAGAAATATGTAAAGGGAAAGAAGTGTGCATAAGAAATATGTAAAGGGAAAGAAGTGTGCATAAGAAATATGTAAAGGGAAAGAAGTGTGCATAAGAAATATGTAAAGGGAAAGAAGTGTGCATAAGAAATATGTAAAGGGAAAGAAGTGTGCATAAGAAATAAACACATGATGTGGGAACAAGCCCTCGAGTTAAATATGTAAAGGGAAAGAAGTGTGCATAAGAAATATGTAAAGGGAAAGAAGTGTGCATAAGAAATATGTAAAGGGAAAGAAGTGTGCATAAGAAATATGTAAAGGGAAAGAAGTGTGCATAAGAAATATGTAAAGGGAAATAAGTGTGCATAAGAACTATGTAAAGGGAAAGAAGTGTGCATAAGAAATATGTAAAGGGAAAGAAGTGTGCATACAAAATATGTAAAGGGAAAGAAGTGTGCATAAGAAATATGTAAAGGGAAAGAAGTGTGCATAAGAAATATGTAAAGGGAAAGAAGTGTGCATAAGAAATATGTAAAGGGAAAGAAGTGTGCATAAGAAATATGTAAAGGGAAAGAAGTGTGCATAAGAAATATGTAAAGGGAAAGAAGTGTGCATAAGAAATATGTAAAGGGAAAGAAGTGTGCATAAGAAATATGTAAAGGGAAAGAAGTGTGCATAAGAAATATGTAAAGGGAAATAAGTGTGCATAAGAAATATGTAAAGGGAAAGAAGTGTGCATAAGAAATATGTAAAGGGAAAGAAGTGTGCATAAGAAATAAACACATGATGTGGGAACAAGCCCTCGAGTTAAATATGTAAAGGGAAAGAAGTGTGCATAAGAAATATGTAAAGGGAATGAAGTGTGCATAAGAAATATGTAAAGGGAAAGAAGTGTGCATAAGAAATATGTAAAGGGAAAGAAGTGTGCATAAGAAATATGTAAAGGGAAAGAAGTGTGCATAAGAAATATGTAAAGGGAAAGAAGTGTGCATAAGAAATATGTAAAGGGAAAGAAGTGTGCATAAGAAATATGTAAAGGGAAAGAAGTGTGCATAAGAAATATGTAAAGGGAAAGAAGTGTGCATAAGAAATATGTAAAGGGAAAGAAGTGTGCATAAGAAATATGTAAAGGAAAAGAAGTGTGCATAAGAAATATGTAAAGGGAAAGAAGTGTGCATAATAAATAAACACATGATGTGGGAACAAGCCCTCGAGTTAAATATGTAAAGGGAAAGAAGTGTGCATAAGAAATATGTAAAGGGAAAGAAGTGTGCATAAGAAATATGTAAAGGAAAATAAGTGTGCATAAGAAATAAACACATGATGTGGGAAAGAAGTGTGCATAAGAAATATGTAAAGGGAAAGAAGTGTGCATAAGAAATATGTAAAGGGAAAGAAGTGTGCATAAGAAATATGTAAAGGGAAAGAAGTGTGCATAAGAAATATGTAAAGGGAAAGAAGTGTGCATAAGAAATATGTAAAGGGAAAGAAGTGTGCATAAGAAATATGTAAAGGGAAAGAAGTGTGCATAAGAAATATGTAAAGGGAAAGAAGTGTGCATAAGAAATATGTAAAGGGAAAGAAGTGTGCATAAGAAATATGTAAAGGGAAAGAAGTGTGCATAAGAAATATGTAAAGGGAAAGAAGTGTGCATAAGAAATATGTAAAGGGAAAGAAGTGTGCATAAGAAATATGTAAAGGGAAAGAAGTGTGCATAAGAAATAAACACATGATGTGGGAACAAGCCCTCGAGTTAAATATGTAAAGGGAAAGAAGTGTGCATAAGAAATATGTAAAGGGAAAGAAGTGTGCATAAGAAATATGTAAAGGGAAAGAAGTGTGCATAAGAAATATGTAAAGGGAAAGAAGTGTGCATAAGAAATATGTAAAGGGAAAGAAGTGTGCATAAGAAATATGTAAAGGGAAAGAAGTGTGCATAAGAAATATGTAAAGGGAAAGAAGTGTGCATAAGAAATATGTAAAGGGAAAGAAGTGTGCATAAGAAATATGTAAAGGGAAAGAAGTGTGCATAAGAAATATGTAAAGGGAAAGAAGTGTGCATAATAAATAAACACATGATGTGGGAACAAGCCCTCGAGTTAAATATGTAAAGGGAAAGAAGTGTGCATAAGAAATATGTAAAGGGAAAGAAGTGTGCATAAGAAATATGTAAAGGAAAAGAAGTGTGCATAAGAACTAAACACATGATGTGGGAAAGAAGTGTGCATAAGAAATATGTAAAGGGAAAGAAGTGTCAATAAGAAATATGTAAAGGGAAAGAAGTGTGCATAAGAAATATGTAAAGGGAAAGAAGTGTGCATAAGAAATATGTAAAGGGAAAGAAGTGTGCATAAGAAATATGTAAAGGGAAAGAAGTGTGCATAAGAAATATGTAAAGGGAAAGAAGTGTGCATAAGAAATATGTAAAGGGAAAGAAGTGTGCATAAGAAATATGTAAAGGGAAAGAAGTGTGCATAAGAAATATGTAAAGGGAAAGAAGTGTGCATAAGAAATATGTAAAGGGAAAGAAGTGTGCATAAGAAATATGTAAAGGGAAAGAAGTGTGCATAAGAAATATGTAAAGGGAAAGAAGTGTGCATAAGAAATATGTAAAGGGAAAGAAGTGTGCATAAGAAATATGTAAAGGGAAAGAAGTGTGCATAAGAAATATGTAAAGGGAAAGAAGTGTGCATAAGAAATATGTAAAGGGAAAGAAGTGTGCATAAGAAATATGTAAAGGGAAAGAAGTGTGCATAAGAAATATGTAAAGGGAAAGAAGTGTGCATAAGAAATATGTAAAGGGAAAGAAGTGTGCATAAGAAATATGTAAAGGGAAAGAAGTGTGCATAAGAAATATGTAAAGGGAAAGAAGTGTGCATAAGAAATATGTAAAGGGAAAGAAGTGTGCATAAGAAATATGTAAAGGGAAAGAAGTGTGCATAAGAAATATGTAAAGGGAAAGAAGTGTGCATAAGAAATATGTAAAGGGAAAGAAGTGTGCATAAGAAATATGTAAAGGGAAAGAAGTGTGCATAAGAAATATGTAAAGGGAAAGAAGTGTGCATAAGAAATATGTAAAGGGAAAGAAGTGTGCATAAGAAATATGTAAAGGGAAAGAAGTGTGCATAAGAAATATGTAAAGGGAAAGAAGTGTGCATAAGAAATATGTAAAGGGAAAGAAGTGTGCATAAGAAATATGTAAAGGGAAAGAAGTGTGCATAAGAAATATGTAAAGGGAAAGAAGTGTGCATAAGAAATATGTAAAGGGAAAGAAGTGTGCATAAGAAATATGTAAAGGGAAAGAAGTGTGCATAAGAAATATGTAAAGGGAAAGAAGTGTGCATAAGAAATAAACACATGATGTGGGAACAAGCCCTCGAGTTAAATATGTAAAGGGAAAGAAGTGTGCATAATAAATATGTAAAGGGAAAGAAGTGTGCATAATAAATATGTAAAGGGAAAGAAGTGTGCATAAGAAATATGTAAAGGGAAAGAAGTGTGCATAAGAAATATGTAAAGGGAAAGAAGTGTGCATAAGAAATATGTAAAGGGAAAGAAGTGTGCATAAGAAATATGTAAAGGGAAAGAAGTGTGCATAAGAAATATGTAAAGGGAAAGAAGTGTGCATAAGAAATATGTAAAGGGAAAGAAGTGTGCATAAGAAATATGTAAAGGGAAAGAAGTGTGCATAAGAAATATGTAAAGGGAAAGAAGTGTGCATAATAAATAAACACATGATGTGGGAACAAGCCCTCGAGTTAAATATGTAAAGGGAAAGAAGTGTGCATAAGAAATATGTAAAGGGAAAGAAGTGTGCATAAGAAATATGTAAAGGAAAAGAAGTGTGCATAAGAACTAAACACATGATGTGGGAAAGAAGTGTGCATAAGAAATATGTAAAGGGAAAGAAGTGTCAATAAGAAATATGTAAAGGGAAAGAAGTGTGCATAAGAAATATGTAAAGGGAAAGAAGTGTGCATAAGAAATATGTAAAGGGAAAGAAGTGTGCATAAGAAATATGTAAATGAAAAGAAGTGTGCATAAGAAATATGTAAAGGGAAAGAAGTGTGCATAAGAAATATGTAAAGGGAAAGAAGTGTGCATAAGAAATATGTAAAGGGAAAGAAGTGTGCATAAGAAATATGTAAAGGGAAAGAAGTGTGCATAAGAAATATGTAAAGGGAAAGAAGTGTGCATAAGAAATATGTAAAGGGAAAGAAGTGTGCATAAGAAATATGTAAAGGGAAAGAAGTGTGCATAAGAAATATGTAAAGGGAAAGAAGTGTGCATAAGAAATATGTAAAGGGAAAGAAGTGTGCATAAGAAATATGTAAAGGGAAAGAAGTGTGCATAAGAAATATGTAAAGGGAAAGAAGTGTGCATAAGAAATATGTAAAGGGAAAGAAGTGTGCATAAGAAATATGTAAAGGGAAAGAAGTGTGCATAAGAAATATGTAAAGGGAAAGAAGTGTGCATAAGAAATATGTAAAGGGAAAGAAGTGTGCATAAGAAATATGTAAAGGGAAAGAAGTGTGCATGAGAAATATGTAAAGGGAAAGAAGTGTGCATAAGAAATATGTAAAGGGAAAGAAGTGTGCATAAGAAATATGTAAAGGGAAAGAAGTGTGCATAAGAAATATGTAAAGGGAAAGAAGTGTGCATAAGAAATATGTAAAGGGAAAGAAGTGTGCATAATAAATATGTAAAGGGAAAGAAGTGTGCATAAGAAATATGTAAAGGGAAAGAAGTGTGCATAATAAATATGTAAAGTGAAAGAAGTGTGCATAAGAAATATGTAAAGGGAAAGAAGTGTTCATAAGAAATATGTAAAGAGAAAGAAGTGTGCATAAGAAATATGTAAAGGGAAAGAAGTGTGCATAAGAAATATGTAAAGGGAAAGAAGTGTGCATAAGAAATATGTAAAGGGTAAGAAGTGTGCATAAGAAATATGTAAAGGGAAAGAAGTGTGCATAAGAAATATGTAAAGGGAAAGAAGTGTGCATAATAAATATGTAAAGGGAAAGAAGTGTGCATAATAAATATGTAAAGGGAAAGAAGTGTGCATAAGAAATATGTAAAGAGAAAGAAGTGTGCATAAGAAATATGTAAAGGGAAAAAAGTGTGCATAAGAAATATGTAAAGGGAAAGAAGTGTGCATAAGAAATATGTAAAGGGTAAGAAGTGTGCATAAGAAATATGTAAAGGGAAAGAAGTGTGCATAAGAAATATGTAAAGGGAAAGAAGTGTGCATAAGAAATATGTAAAGGGAAAGAAGTGTGCATAAGAAATATGTAAAGGGAAAGAAGTGTGCATAAGAAATATGTAAAGGGAAAGAAGTGTGCATAATAAATATGTAAAGGGAAAGAAGTGTGCATAAGAAATATGTAAAGGGAAAGAAGTGTGCATAAGAAATATGTAAAGGGAAAGAAGTGTGCATAAGAAATATGTAAAGGGAAAGAAGTGTGCATAAGAAATATGTAAAGGGAAAGAAGTGTGCATAAGAAATATGTAAAGGGAAAGAAGTGTGCATAAGAAATATGTAAAGGGAAAGAAGTGTGCATAAGAAATATGTAAAGGGAAAGAAGTGTGCATAAGAAATATGTAAAGGGAAAGAAGTGTGCATAAGAAATATGTAAAGGGAAAGAAGTGTGCATAAGAAATATGTAAAGGGAAAGAAGTGTGCATAAGAAATATGTAAAGGGAAAGAAGTGTGCATAAGAAATATGTAAAGGGAAAGAAGTGTGCATAAGAAATATGTAAAGGGAAAGAAGTGTGCATAAGAAATATGTAAAGGGAAAGAAGTGTGCATAAGAAATATGTAAAGGGAAAGAAGTGTGCATAAGAAATATGTAAAGGGAAAGAAGTGTGCATAAGAAATATGTAAAGGGAAAGAAGTGTGCATAAGAAATATGTAAAGGGGAAGAAGTGTGCATAAGAAATATGTATAGGGAAAGAAGTGTGCATAAGAAATATGTAAAGGGAAAGAAGTGTGCATAAGAAATATGTAAAGGGAAAGAAGTGTGCATAAGAAATATGTAAAGGGAAAGAAGTGTGCATAAGAAATATGTAAAGGGAAAGAAGTGTGCATAAGAAATATGTAAAGGGAAAGAAGTGTGCATACGAAATATGTAAAGGGAAAGAAGTGTGTATAAGAAATATGTAAAGGGAAAGAAGTGTGCATAAGAAATATGTAAAGGGAAAGAAGTGTGCATAAGAAATATGTAAAGGGAAAGAAGTGTGCATAAGAAATATGTAAAGGGAAAGAAGTGTGCATAAGAAATATGTAAAGGGAAAGAAGTGTGCATAAGAAATATGTAAAGGGAAAGAAGTGTGCATAAGAAATATGTAAAGGGAAAGAAGTGTGCATAAGAAATATGTAAAGGGAAAGAAGTGTGCATAAGAAATATGTAAAGGGAAAGAAGTGTGCATTAATATGTAAAGGGAAAGAAGTGTGCATAATAAATATGTAAAGGGAAATAAATGTGCATAAGAAATATGTAAAGGGAAAGAAGTGTGCATAAGAAATATGTAAAGGGAAAGAAGTGTGCATAAGAAATATGTAAAGGGAAAGAAGTGTTCATAAGAAATATGTAAAGAGAAAGAAGTGTGCATAAGAAATATGTAAAGGGAAAGAAGTGTGCATAAGAAATATGTAAAGGGAAAGAAGTGTGCATAAGAAATATGTAAAGGGTAAGAAGTGTGCATAAGAAATATGTAAAGGGAAAGAAGTGTGCATAATAAATATGTAAAGGGAAAGAAGTGTGCATAATAAATATGTAAAGGGAAAGAAGTGTGCATAATAAATATGTAAAGGGAAAGAAGTGTGCATAATAAATATGTAAAGGGAAAGAAGTGTGCATAATAAATATGTAAAGGGAAAGAAGTGTGCATAAGAAATATGTAAAGGGAAAGAAGTGTGCATAATAAATATGTAAAGGGAAAGAAGTGTGCATAAGAAATATGTAAAGGGAAAGAAGTGTGCATAAGAAATATGTAAAGGGAAAGAAGTGTGCATAAGAAATATGTAAAGGGAAAGAAGTGTGCATAAGAAATATGTAAAGGGAAAGAAGTGTGCATAAGAAATATGTAAAGGGAAAGAAGTGTGCATAAGAAATATGTAAAGGGAAAGAAGTGTGCATAAGAAATATGTAAAGGGAAAGAAGTGTGCATAAGAAATATGTAAAGGGAAAGAAGTGTGCATAAGAAATATGTAAAGGGAAAGAAGTGTGCATAAGAAATATGTAAAGGGAAAGAAGTGTGCATAAGAAATATGTAAAGGGAAAGAAGTGTGCATAAGAAATATGTAAAGGGAAAGAAGTGTGCATAAGAAATATGTAAAGGGAAAGAAGTGTGCATAAAAAATATGTAAAGGGAAAGAAGTGTGCATAAGAAATATGTAAAGGGAAAGAAGTGTGCATAAGAAATATGTAAAGGGAAAGAAGTGTGCATAAGAAATATGTAAAGGGAAAGAAGTGTGCATAAGAAATATGTAAAGGGAAAGAAGTGTGCATAAGAAATATGTAAAGGGAAAGAAGTGTGCATAGGAAATATGTAAAGGGAAAGAAGTGTGCATAAGAAATATGTAAAGGGAAAGAAGTGTGCATAAGAAATATGTAAAGGGAAAGAAGTGTGCATAAGAAATATGTAAAGGGAAAGAAGTGTGCATAGGAAATATGTAAAGGGAAAGAAGTGTGCATAAGAAATATGTAAAGGGAAAGAAGTGTGCATAAGAAATATGTAAAGGGAAAGAAGTGTGCATAAGAAATATGTAAAGGGAAAGAAGTGTGCATAAGAAATATGTAAAGGGAAAGAAGTGTGCATACGAAATATGTAAAGGGAAAGAAGTGTGCATAAGAAATATGTAAAGGGAAAGAAGTGTGCATAAGAAATATGTAAAGGGAAAGAAGTGTGCATAAGAAATATGTAAAGGGAAAGAATTGTGCATAAGAAATATGTAAAGGGAAAGAAGTGTGCATAAGAAATATGTAAAGGGAAAGAAGTGTGCATAAGAAATATGTAAAGGGAAAGAAGTGTGCATAAGAAATATGTAAAGGGAAAGAAGTGTGCATAAGAAATATGTAAAGGGAAAGAAGTGTGCATAAGAAATATGTAAAGGGAAAGAAGTGTGCATAAGAAATATGTAAAGGGAAAGAAGTGTGCATAATAAATATGTAAAGGGAAAGAAGTGTGCATAATAAATATGTAAAGGGAAAGAAGTGTGCATAATAAATATGTAAAGGGAAAGAAGTGTGCATAATAAATATGTAAAGGGAAAGAAGTGTGCATAATAAATATGTAAAGGGAAAGAAGTGTGCATAAGAAATATGTAAAGGGAAAGAAGTGTGCATAAGAAATATGTAAAGGGAAAGAAGTGTGCATAAGAAATATGTAAAGGGAAAGAAGTGTGCATAAGAAATATGTAAAGGGAAAGAAGTGTGCATAAGAAATATGTAAAGGGAAAGAAGTGTGCATTAATATGTAAAGGGAAAGAAGTGTGCATAATAAATATGTAAAGGGAAATAAATGTGCATAAGAAATATGTAAAGGGAAAGAAGTGTGCATAAGAAATATGTAAAGGGAAAGAAGTGTGCATAAGAAATATGTAAAGGGAAAGAAGTGTTCATAAGAAATATGTAAAGAGAAAGAAGTGTGCATAAGAAATATGTAAAGGGAAAGAAGTGTGCATAAGAAATATGTAAAGGGAAAGAAGTGTGCATAAGAAATATGTAAAGGGTAAGAAGTGTGCATAAGAAATATGTAAAGGGAAAGAAGTGTGCATAAGAAATATGTAAAGGGAAAGAAGTGTGCATAATAAATATGTAAAGGGAAAGAAGTGTGCATAATAAATATGTAAAGGGAAAGAAGTGTGCATAATAAATATGTAAAGGGAAAGAAGTGTGCATAATAAATATGTAAAGGGAAAGAAGTGTGCATAATAAATATGTAAAGGGAAAGAAGTGTGCATAATAAATATGTAAAGGGAAAGAAGTGTGCATAAGAAATATGTAAAGGGAAAGAAGTGTGCATAAGAAATATGTAAAGGGAAAGAAGTGTGCATAAGAAATATGTAAAGGGAAAGAAGTGTGCATAAGAAATATGTAAAGGGAAAGAAGTGTGCATAAGAAATATGTAAAGGGAAAGAAGTGTGCATAAGAAATATGTAAAGGGAAAGAAGTGTGCATAAGAAATATGTAAAG
Source organism: Crossaster papposus (assembly GCA_037893245.1). NCBI lineage: Eukaryota > Metazoa > Echinodermata > Asteroidea > Velatida > Solasteridae > Crossaster > Crossaster papposus. Next base: position 28,440 of record JBAIAA010000202.1, read on the forward strand.
GGAAAGAAGTGTGCATAAGAAATATGTAAAGGGAAAGAAGTGTGCATAAGAAATATGTAAAGGGAAAGAAGTGTGCATAAGAAATATGTAAAGGGAAAGAAGTGTGCATAAGAAATATGTAAAGGGAAAGAAGTGTGCATAAGAAATATGTAAAGGGAAAGAAGTGTGCATAAGAAATATGTAAAGGGAAAGAAGTGTGCATAAAAAATATGTAAAGGGAAAGAAGTGTGCATAAGAAATATGTAAAGGGAAAGAAGTGTGCATAAGAAATATGTAAAGGGAAAGAAGTGTGCATAAGAAATATGTAAAAGGAAAGAAGTGTGCATAAGAAATATGTAAAGGGAAAGAAGTGTGCATAAGAAATATGTAAAGGGAAAGAAGTGTGCATAGGAAATATGTAAAGGGAAAGAAGTGTGCATAAGAAATATGTAAAGGGAAAGAAGTGTGCATAAGAAATATGTAAAGGGAAAGAAGTGTGCATAAGAAATATGTAAAGGGAAAGAAGTGTGCATAAGAAATATGTAAAGGGAAAGAAGTGTGCATACGAAATATGTAAAGGGAAAGAAGTGTGCATAAGAAATATGTAAAGGGAAAGAAGTGTGCATAAGAAATATGTAAAGGGAAAGAAGTGTGCATAAGAAATATGTAAAGGGAAAGAATTGTGCATAAGAAATATGTAAAGGGAAAGAAGTGTGCATACGAAATATGTAAAGGGAAAGAAGTGTGCATAAGAAATATGTAAAGGGAAAGAAGTGTGCATAAGAAATATGTAAAGGGAAAGAAGTGTGCATAAGAAATATGTAAAGGGAAAGAAGTGTGCATAAGAAATATGTAAAGGGAAAGAAGTGTGCATAAGAAATATGTAAAGGGAAAGAAGTGTGCATAAGAAATATGTAAAGGGAAAGAAGTGTGCATAAGAAATATGTAAAGGGAAAGAAGTGTGCATAAGAAATATGTAAAGGGAAAGAAGTGTGCATAAGAAATATGTAAAGGGAAAGAAGTGTGCATAAGAAATATGTAAAGGGAAAGAAGTGTGCATAAGAAATATGTAAAGGGAAAGAAGTGTGCATACGAAATATGTAAAGGGAAAGAAGTGTGCATAAGAAATATGTAAAGGGAAAGAAGTGTGCATAAGAAATATGTAAAGGGAAAGAAGTGTGCATAAGAAATATGTAAAGGGAAAACAGTGTGCATAAGAAATATGTAAAGGGAAAGAAGTGTGCATAAGAAATATGTAAAGGGAAAGAAGTGTGCATAAGAAATATGTAAAGGGAAAGAAGTGTGCATAAGAAATATGTAAAGGGAAAGAAGTGTGCATAAGAAATATGTAAAGGGAAAGAAGTGTGCATAAGAAATATGTAAAGGGAAAGAAGTGTGCATAAGAAATATGTAAAGGGAAAGAAGTGTGCATAAGAAATATGTAAAGGGAAAGAAGTGTGCATAAGAAATATGTAAAGGGAAAGAAGTGTGCATAAGAAATATGTAAAGTGAAAGAAGTGTGCATAAGAAATATGTAAAGGGAAAGAAGTGTGCATACGAAATATGTAAAGGGAAAGAAGTGTGCATAAGAAATATGTGAAGGGAAAGAAGTGTACATAAGAAATATGTAAAGGGAAAGAAGTGTGCATAAGAAATATGTAAAGGGAAAGAAGTGTGCATAAGAAATATGTAAAGGGAAAGAAGTGTGAATAAGAAATATGTGAAGGGAAAGAAGTGTGCATAAGAAATATGTAAGGGAAAGAAGTGTGCATAAGAAATATGTAAAGGGAAAGAAGTGTGCATAAGAAATATGTAAAGGGAAAGAAGTGTGCATAAGAAATATGTAAAGGGAAAGAAGTGTGCATAAGAAATATGTAAAGGGAAAGAAGTGTGCATAAGAAATATGTGAAGGGAAAGAAGTGTGCATACGAAATATGTGAAGGGAAAGAAGTGTGCATAAGAAATATGTAAAGGGAAAGAAGTGTGCATAAGAAATATGTAAAGGGAAAGAAGTGTGCATAAGAAATATGTAAAGGGAAAGAAGTGTGCATAAGAAATATGTAAAGGGAAAGAAGTGTGCATAAGAAATATGTAAAGGGAAAGAAGTGTGCATAAGAAATATGTAAAGGGAAAGAAGTGTGCATAAGAAATATGTAAAGGGAAAGAAGTGTGCATATGAAATATGTAAAGGGAAAGAAGTGTGCATAAGAAATATGTAAAGGGAAAGAAGTGTGCATAATAAATATGTAAAGGGAAAGAAGTGTGCATAATAAACATGTAAAGGGAAAGAAGTGTGCATAAGAAATATGTAAGGGAAAGAAGTGTGCATAAGAAATATGTAAAGGGAAAGAAGTGTGCATAAGAAATATGTAAAGGGAAAGAAGTGTGCATAAGAAATATGTAAAGGGAAAGAAGTGTGCATAAGAAATATGTAAAGGGAAAGAAGTGTGCATAAGAAATATGTGAAGGGAAAGAAGTGTGCATACGAAATATGTGAAGGGAAAGAAGTGTGCATAAGAAATATGTAAAGGGAAAGAAGTGTGCATAAGAAATATGTAAAGGGAAAGAAGTGTGCATAAGAAATATGTAAAGGGAAAGAAGTGTGCATAAGAAATATGTAAAGGGAAAGAAGTGTGCATAAGAAATATGTAAAGGGAAAGAAGTGTGCATAAGAAATATGTAAAGGGAAAGAAGTGTGCATAAGAAATATGTAAAGGGAAAGAAGTGTGCATATGAAATATGTAAAGGGAAAGAAGTGTGCATAAGAAATATGTAAAGGGAAAGAAGTGTGCATAATAAATATGTAAAGGGAAAGAAGTGTGCATAATAAACATGTAAAGGGAAAGAAGTGTGCATAAGAAATATGTAAAGGGAAAGAAGTGTGCATAAGAAATATGTAAAGGGAAAGAAGTGTGCATAAGAAATATGTGAAGGGAAAGAAGTGTGCATACGAAATATGTGAAGGGAAAGAAGTGTGCATAAGAAATATGTAAAGGGAAAGAAGTGTGCATAAGAAATATGTAAAGGGAAAGAAGTGTGCATAAGAAATATGTAAAGGGAAAAAAGTGTGCATAAGAAATATGTAAAGGGAAAGAAGTGTGCATAAGAAATATGTAAAGGGAAAGAAGTGTGCATAAGAAATATGTAAAGGGAAAGAAGTGTGCATAAGAAATATGTAAAGGGAAAGAAGTGTGCATAAGAAATATGTAAAGGGAAAGAAGTGTGCATAAGAAATATGTAAAGGGAAAGAAGTGTGCATAAGAAATATGTAAAGGGAAAGAAGTGTGCATAAGAAATATGTAAAGGGAAAGAAGTGTGCATAAGAAATATGTAAAGGGAAAGAAGTGTGCATAAGAAATATGTAAAGGGAAAGAAGTGTGCATAAGAAATATGTAAAGGGAAAGAAGTGTGCATACGAAATATGTAAAGGGAAAGAAGTGTGCATAAGAAATATGTGAAGGGAAAGAAGTGTACATAAGAAATATGTAAAGGGAAAGAAGTGTGCATAAGAAATATGTAAAGGGAAAGAAGTGTGCATAAGAAATATGTAAAGGGAAAGAAGTGTGCATAAGAAATATGTGAAGGGAAAGAAGTGTGCATAAGAAATATGTAAGGGAAAGAAGTGTGCATAAGAAATATGTAAAGGGAAAGAAGTGTGCATAAGAAATATGTAAAGGGAAAGAAGTGTGCATAAGAAATATGTAAAGGGAAAGAAGTGTGCATAAGAAATATGTAAAGGGAAAGAAGTGTGCATAAGAAATATGTGAAGGGAAAGAAGTGTGCATACGAAATATGTGAAGGGAAAGAAGTGTGCATAAGAAATATGTAAAGGGAAAGAAGTGTGCATAAGAAATATGTAAAGGTAAAGAAGTGTGCATAAGAAATATGTAAAGGGAAAGAAGTGTGCATAAGAAATATGTAAAGGGAAAGAAGTGTGCATAAGAAATATGTAAAGGGAAAGAAGTGTGCATAAGAAATATGTAAAGGGAAAGAAGTGTGCATATGAAATATGTAAAGGGAAAGAAGTGTGCATAAGAAATATGTAAAGGGAAAGAAGTGTGCATAAGAAATATGTAAAGGGAAAGAAGTGTGCATAATAAATATGTAAAGGGAAAGAAGTGTGCATAAGAAATATGTAAAGGGAAAGAAGTGTGCATAAGAAATATGTAAAGGGAAAGAAGTGTGCATAAGAAATATGTAAAGGGAAAGAAGTGTGCATAAGAAATATGTAAAGGGAAAGAAGTGTGCATAAGAAATATGTAAAGGGAAAGAAGTGTGCATAAGAAATATGTAAAGGGAAAGAAGTGTGCATAAGAAATATGTGAAGGGAAAGAAGTGTGCATAAGAAATATGTAAGGGAAAGAAGTGTGCATAAGAAATATGTAAAGGGAAAGAAGTGTGCATAAGAAATATGTAAAGGGAAAGAAGTGTGCATAAGAAATATGTAAAGGGAAAGAAGTGTGCATAAGAAATATGTAAAGGGAAAGAAGTGTGCATAAGAAATATGTGAAGGGAAAGAAGTGTGCATACGAAATATGTGAAGGGAAAGAAGTGTGCATAAGAAATATGTAAAGGGAAAGAAGTGTGCATAAGAAATATGTAAAGGGAAAGAAGTGTGCATAAGAAATATGTAAAGGGAAAGAAGTGTGCATAAGAAATATGTAAAGGGAAAGAAGTGTGCATAAGAAATATGTAAAGGGAAAGAAGTGTGCATAAGAAATATGTAAAGGGAAAGAAGTGTGCATATGAAATATGTAAAGGGAAAGAAGTGTGCATAAGAAATATGTAAAGGGAAAGAAGTGTGCATAAGAAATATGTAAAGGGAAAGAAGTGTGCATAATAAATATGTAAAGGGAAAGAAGTGTGCATAAGAAATATGTAAAGGGAAAGAAGTGTGCATAAGAAATATGTAAAGGGAAAGAAGTGTGCATAAGAAATATGTAAAGGGAAAGAAGTGTGCATAAGAAATATGTAAAGGGAAAGAAGTGTGCATAAGAAATATGTAAAGGGAAAGAAGTGTGCATAAGAAATATGTAAAGGGAAAGAAGTGTGCATAAGAAATATGTAAAGGGAAAGAAGTGTGCATAAGAAATATGTAAAGGGAAAGAAGTGTGCATAAGAAATATGTAAAGGGAAAGAAGTGTGCATAAGAAATATGTAAAGGGAAAGAAGTGTGCATAAGAAATATGTAAAAGGAAAGAAGTGTGCATAAGAAATATGCAAAGGGAAAGAAGTGTGCATAAGAAATATGCAAAGGGAAAGAAGTGTGCATAAGAAATATGCAAAGGGAAATAAGTGTGCATAAGAAATATGCAAAGGGAAAGAAGTGTGCATAACAAATATGTAAAGGGAAAGAAGTGTGCATAACAAATATGTAAAGGGAAAGAAGTGTGCATAAGAAATATGTAAAGGGAAAGAAGTGTGCATACGAAATATGTAAAGGTAAAGAAGTGTGCATAAGAAATATGTAAAGGGAAAGAAGTGTGCATAAGAAATATGTAAAGGGAAAGAAGTGTGCATAAGAAATATGTAAAGGGAAAGAAGTGTGCATAAGAAATATGTAAAGGGAAAGAAGTGTGCATAAGAAATATGTAAAGGGAAAGAAGTGTGCATAAGAAACATGTAAAGGGAAAGAAGTGTGCATAAGAAATATGTAAAGGGAAAGAAGTGTGCATAAGAAATATGTAAAGGGAAAGAAGTGTGCATAAGAAATATGTAAAGGGAAAGAAGTGTGCATAAGAAATATGTAAAGGGAAAGAAGTGTGCATAATAAATATGTAAAGGGAAAGAAGTGTGCATAAGAAATATGTAAAGGGAAAGAAGTGTGCATAATAAATATGTAAAGGGAAAGAAGTGTGCATAAGAAATATGTAAAGGGAAAGAAGTGTGCATAATAAATATGTAAAGGGAAAGAAGTGTGCATAATAAATATGTAAAGGGAAAGAAGTGTGCATAAGAAATATGTAAAGGGAAAGAAGTGTGCATAAGAAATATGTAAAGGGAAAGAAGTGTGCATAAGAAATATGTAAAGGGAAAGAAGTGTGCATAAGAAATATGTAAAGGGAAAGAAGTGTGCATAAGAAATATGTAAAGGGAAAGAAGTGTGCATAAGAAATATGTAAAGGGAAAGAAGTGTGCATAATAAATATGTAAAGGGAAAGAAGTGTGCATAAGAAATATGTAAAGGGAAAGAAGTGTGCATAATAAATATGTAAAGGGAAAGAAGTGTGCATAAGAAATATGTAAAGGGAAAGAAGTGTGCATAAGAAATATGTAAAGGGAAAGAAGTGTGCATAAGAAATATGTAAAGGGAAAGAAGTGTGCATAAGAAATATGTAAAGGGAAAGAAGTGTGCATAAGAAATATGTGAAGGGAAAGAAGTGTGCATAAGAAATATGTAAGGGAAAGAAGTGTGCATAAGAAATATGTAAAGGGAAAGAAGTGTGCATAAGAAATATGTAAAGGGAAAGAAGTGTGCATAAGAAATATGTAAAGGGAAAGAAGTGTGCATAAGAAATATGTGAAGGGAAAGAAGTGTGCATACGAAATATGTGAAGGGAAAGAAGTGTGCATAAGAAATATGTAAAGGGAAAGAAGTGTGCATAAGAAATATGTAAAGGGAAAGAAGTGTGCATAAGAAATATGTAAAGGGAAAGAAGTGTGCATAAGAAATATGTAAAGGGAAAGAAGTGTGCATAAGAAATATGTAAAGGGAAAGAAGTGTGCATAAGAAATATGTAAAGGGAAAGAAGTGTGCATATGAAATATGTAAAGGGAAAGAAGTGTGCATAAGAAATATGTAAAGGGAAAGAAGTGTGCATAAGAAATATGTAAAGGGAAAGAAGTGTGCATATGAAATATGTAAAGGGAAAGAAGTGTGCATAAGAAATATGTAAAGGGAAAGAAGTGTGCATAAGAAATATGTAAAGGGAAAGAAGTGTGCATAAGAAATATGTAAAGGGAAAGAAGTGTGCATAAGAAATATGTAAAGGGAAAGAAGTGTGCATAAGAAATATGTAAAGGGAAAGAAGTGTGCATAAGAAATATGTAAAGGGAAAGAAGTGTGCATAATAAATATGTAAAGGGAAAGAAGTGTGCATAAGAAATATGTAAAGGGAAAGAAGTGTGCATAATAAATATGTAAAGGGAAAGAAGTGTGCATAAGAAATATGTAAAGGGAAAGAAGTGTGCATAAGAAATATGTAAAAGGAAAGAAGTGTGCATAAGAAATATGCAAAGGGAAAGAAGTGTGCATAAGAAATATGCAAAGGGAAAGAAGTGTGCATAAGAAATATGCAAAGGGAAATAAGTGTGCATAAGAAATATGCAAAGGGAAAGAAGTGTGCATAAGAAATATGTAAAGGGAAAGAAGTGTGCATAACAAATATGTAAAGGGAAAGAAGTGTGCATAAGAAATATGTAAAGGGAAAGAAGTGTGCATACGAAATATGTAAAGGTAAAGAAGTGTGCATAAGAAATATGTAAAGGGAAAGAAGTGTGCATAAGAAATATGTAAAGGGAAAGAAGTGTGCATAAGAAATATGTAAAGGGAAAGAAGTGTGCATAAGAAATATGTAAAGGGAAAGAAGTGTGCATAAGAAATATGTAAAGGGAAAGAAGTGTGCATAAGAAATATGTAAAGGGAAAGAAGTGTGCATAAGAAATATGTAAAGGGAAAGAAGTGTGCATAAGAAATATGTAAAGGGAAAGAAGTGTGCATAAGAAATATGTAAAGGGAAAGAAGTGTGCATAATAAATATGTAAAGGGAAAGAAGTGTGCATAAGAAATATGTAAAGGGAAAGAAGTGTGCATAAGAAATATGTAAAGGGAAAGAAGTGTGCATAAGAAATATGTAAAGGGAAAGAAGTGTGCATAATAAATATGTAAAGGGAAAGAAGTGTGCATAATAAATATGTAAAGGGAAAGAAGTGTGCATAAGAAATATGTAAAGGGAAAGAAGTGTGCATAAGAAATATGTAAAGGGAAAGAAGTGTGCATAAGAAATATGTAAAGGGAAAGAAGTGTGCATAAGAAATATGTAAAGGGAAAGAAGTGTGCATAAGAAATATGTAAAGGGAAAGAAGTGTGCATAAGAAATATGTAAAGGGAAAGAAGTGTGCATAAGAAATATGTAAAGGGAAAGAAGTGTGAATAAGAAATATGTAAAGGGAAAGAAGTGTGCATAAGAAATATGTAAAGGGAAAGAAGTGTGCATAAGAAATATGTAAAGGGAAAGAAGTGTGCATAAGAAATATGTAAAGGGAAAGAAGTGTGCATAAGAAATATGTAAAGGGAAAGAAGTGTGCATAAGAAATATGTAAAGGGAAAAAAGTGTGCATAAGAAATATGTAAAGGGAAAGAAGTGTGCATAAGAAATATGTAAAGGGAAAGAAGTGTGCATAAGAAATATGTAAAGGGAAAGAAGTGTGCATAAGAAATATGTAAAGGGAAAGAAGTGTGCATAAGAAATATGTAAAGGGAAAGAAGTGTGCATAAGAAATATGTAAAGGGAAAGAAGTGTGCATAAGAAATATGTAAAGGGAAAGAAGTGTGCATAAGAAATATGTAAAGGGAAAGAAGTGTGCATAAGAAATATGTAAAGGGAAAGAAGTGTGCATACGAAATATGTAAAGGGAAAGAAGTGTGCATAAGAAATATGTAAAGGGAAAGAAGTGTGCATAAGAAATATGTAAAGGGAAAGAAGTGTGCATAAGAAATATGTAAAGGGAAAGAAGTGTGCATAAGAAATATGTAAAGGGAAAGAAGTGTGCATAAGAAATATGTAAAGGGAAAGAAGTGTGCATAAGAAATATGTAAAGGGAAAGAAGTGTGCATAAGAAATATGTAAAGGGAAAGATGTGTGCATAAGAAATATGTAAAGGGAATGAAGTGTGCATAAGAAATATGTAAAGGGAAAGAAGTGTGCATAATAAATATGTAAAGGTAAAGAAGTGTGCATAAGAAATATGTAAAGGGAAAGAAGTGTGCATACGAAATATGTAAAGGGAAAGAAGTGTGCATACGAACTATGTAAAGGGAAAGAAGTGTGCATACGAAATATGTAAAGGGAAAGAAGTGTGCATAAGAAATATGTAAAGGGAAAGAAGTGTGCATAAGAAATATGTAAAGGGAAAAAAGTGTGCATAAGAAATATGTAAAGGGAAAGAAGTGTGCATAAGAAATATGTAAAGGGAAAGAAGTGTGCATAAGAAATATGTAAAGGGAAAGAAGTGTGCATAAGAAATATGTAAAGGGAAAGAAGTGTGCATAAGAAATATGTAAAGGGAAAGAAGTGTGCATACGAAATATGTAAAGGGAAAGAAGTGTGCATACGAAATATGTAAAGGGAAAGAAGTGTGCATACGAAATATGTAAAGGGAAAGAAGTGTGCATAAGAAATATGTAAAGGGAAAGAAGTGTGCATAAGAAACATGTAAAGGGAAAGAAGTGTGCATAAGAAATATGTAAAGGGAAAGAAGTGTGCATAAGAAATATGTAAAGGGAAAGAAGTGTGCATAAGAAATATGTAAAGGGAAAGAAGTGTGCATAAGAAATATGTAAAGGGAAAGAAGTGTGCATAAGAAATATGTAAAGGGAAAGAAGTGTGCATAATAAATATGTAAAGGGAAAGAAGTGTGCATAACAAATATGTAAAGGGAAAGAAGTGTGCATAAGAAATATGTAAAGGGAAAGAAGTGTGCATAAGAAATATGTAAAGGGAAAGAAGTGTGCATAAGAAATATGTAAAGGGAAAGAAGTGTGCATAAGAAATATGTAAAGGGAAAGAAGTGTGCATAAGAAATATGTAAAGGGAAAGAAGTGTGCATAAGAAATATGTAAAGGGAAAGAAGTGTGCATAATAAATATGTAAAGGGAAAGAAGTGTGCATAATAAATATGTAAAGGGAAAGAAGTGTGCATAAGAAATATGTAAAGGGAAAGAAGTGTGCATAAGAAATATGTAAAGGGAAAGAAGTGTGCATAAGAAATATGTAAAGGGAAAGAAGTGTGCATAAGAAATATGTAAAGGGAAAGAAGTGTGCATAAGAAATATGTAAAGGGAAAGAAGTGTCCATAAGAAATATGTAAAGGGAAAGAAGTGTGCATAAGAAATATGTAAAGGGAAAGAAGTGTGCATAAGAAATATGTAAAGGGAAAGAAGTGTGCATAAGAAATATGTAAAGGGAAAGAAGTGTGCATAAGAAATATGTATAGGGAAAGAAGTGTGCATAAGAAATATGAAAAGGGAAAGAAGTGTGCATAAGAAATATGTAAAGGGAAAGAAGTGTGCATAAGAAATATGTAAAGGGAAAGAAGTGTGCATAAGGAATATGTAAAGGGAAAGAAGTGTGCATAAGAAATATGTAAAGGGAAAGAAGTGTGCATACGAAATATGTAAAGGGAAAGAAGTGTGCATAAGAAATATGTAAAGGGAAAGAAGTGGGCATAAGAAATATGTAAAGGGAAAGAAGTGTGCATAAGAAATATGTAAAGGGAAAGAAGTATGCATAAGAAATATGTAAAGGGAAAGAAGTGTGCATACGAAATATGTAAAGGGAAAGAAGTGTGCATAAGAAATATGTAAAGGGAACGAAGTGTGCATAAGAAATATGTAAAGGGAAAGAAGTGTGCATAAGAAATATGTAAAGGGAAAGAAGTGTGCATAAGAAATATGTAAAGGGAAAGAAGTGTGCATAAGAAATATGTAAAGGGAAAGAAGTGTGCATTAATATGTAAAGGGAAAGAAGTGTGCATAAGAAATATGTAAAGGGAAAGAAGTGTGCATAAGAAATATGTAAAGGGAAAGAAGTGTGCATAATAAATATGTAAAGGGAAATAAATGTGCATAAGAAATATGTAAAGGGAAAGAAGTGTGCATAAGAAATATGTAAAGGGAAAGAAGTGTGCATAAGAAATATGTAAAGGGAAAGAAGTGTGCATAAGAAATATGTAAAGGGAAAGAAGTGTGCATAAGAAATATGTAAAGGGAAAGAAGTGTGCATAAGAAATATGTAAAGGGAAAGAAGTGTGCATAAGAAATATGTAAAGGGAAAGAAGTGTGCATAAGAAATATGTAAAGGGAAAGAAGTGTGCATAAGAAATATGTAAAGGGAAAGAAGTGTGCATAAGAAATATGTAAAGGGAAAGAAGTGTGCATAAGAAATATGTAAAGGGAAAGAAGTGTGCATAATAAATATGTAAAGGGAAAGAAGTGTGCATAAGAAATATGTAAAGGGAAAGAAGTGTGCATAAGAAATATGTAAAGGGAAAGAAGTGTGCATAAGAAATATGTAAAGGGAAAGAAGTGTGCATAAGAAATATGTAAAGAGAAAGAAGTGTGCATAAGAAATATGTAAAGGGAAAGAAGTGTGCATAAGAAATATGTAAAGGGAAAGAAGTGTGCATAAGAAATATGTAAAGGGAAAGAAGTGTGCATAAGAAATATGTAAAGGGAAAGAAGTGTGCATAAGAAATATGTAAAGGGAAAGAAGTGTGCATAAGAAATATGTAAAGGGAAAGAAGTGTGCATAAGAAATATGTAAAGGGAAAGAAGTGTGCATAATAAATATGTAAAGGGAAAGAAGTGTGCATAAGAAATATGTAAAGGGAAAGAAGTGTGCATAAGAAATATGTAAAGGGAAAGAAGTGTGCATAAGAAATATGTAAAGGGAAAGAAGTGTGCATAAGAAATATGTAAAGGGAAAGAAGTGTGCATAAGAAATATGTAAAGGGAAAGAAGTGTGCATAAGAAATATGTAAAGGGAAAGAAGTGTGCATAATAAATATGTAAAGGGAAAGAAGTGTGCATAAGAAATATGTAAAGGGAAAGAAGTGTGCATAAGAAATATGTAAAGGGAAAGAAGTGTGCATAAGAAATATGTAAAGGGAAAGAAGTGTGCATAAGAAATATGTAAAGGGAAAGAAGTGTGCATAAGAAATATGTAAAGGGAAAGAAGTGTGCATAAGAAATATGTAAAGGGAAAGAAGTGTGCATAAGAAATATGTAAAGGGAAAGAAGTGTGCATAAGAAATATGTAAAGGGAAAGAAGTGTGCATAAGAAATATGTAAAGGGAAAGAAGTGTGCATAAGAAATATGTAAAGGGAAAGAAGTGTGCATAAGAAATATGTAAAGGGAAAGAAGTGTGCATAAGAAATATGTAAAGGGAAAGAAGTGTGCATAAGAAATATGTAAAGGGAAAGAAGTGTGCATAAGAAATATGTAAAGGGAAAGAAGTGTGCATAAGAAATATGTAAAGGGAAAGAAGTGTGCATAAGAAATATGTAAAGGGAAAGAAGTGTGCATAAGAAATATGTAAAGGGAAAGAAGTGTGCATAAGAAATATGTAAAGGGAAAGAAGTGTGCATAAGAAATATATAAAGGGAAAGAAGTGTGCATAAGAAATATGTAAAGGGAAAGAAGTGTGCATAAGAAATATGTAAAGGGAAAGAAGTGTGCATAAGAAATATGTAAAGGGAAAGAAGTGTGCATAAGAAATATGTAAAGGGAAAGAAGTGTGCATAAGAAATATGTAAAGGGAAAGAAGTGTGCATAAGAAATATGTAAAGGGAAAGAAGTGTGCATAAGAAATATGTAAAGGGAAAGAAGTGTGCATAAGAAATATGTAAAGGGAAAGAAGTGTGCATAAGAAATATGTAAAGGGAAAGAAGTGTGCATAAGAAATATGTAAAGGGAAAGAAGTGTGCATAAGAAATATGTAAAGGGAAAGAAGTGTGCATAAGAAATATGTAAAGGGAAAGAAGTGTGCATAAGAAATATGTAAAGGGAAAGAAGTGTGCATAAGAAATATGTAAAGGGTAAGAAGTGTGCATAAGAAATATGTAAAGGGAAAGAAGTGTGCATAAGAAATATGTAAAGGGAAAGAAGTGTGCATAAGAAATATGTAAAGGGAAAGAAGTGTGCATAAGAAATATGTAAAGGGAAAGAAGTGTGCATAATAAATATGTAAAGGGAAAGAAGTGTGCATAATAAATATGTAAAGGGAAAGAAGTGTGCATAAGAAATATGTAAAGGGAAAGAAGTGTGCATAAGAAATATGTAAAGGGAAAGAAGTGTGCATAAAGAATATGTAAAGGGAAAGAAGTGTGCACAAGAAATATGTAAAGGGAAAGAAGTGTGCATAAGAAATATGTAAAGGGAAAGAAGTGTGCATAAGAAATATGTAAAGGGAAAGAAGTGTGCATAAGAAATATGTAAAGGGAAAGAAGTGTGCATAAGAAATATGTAAAGGGAAAGAAGTGTGCATAAGAAATATGTAAAGGGAAAGAAGTGTGCATAAGAAATATGTAAAGGGAAAGAAGTGTGCATAAGAAATATGTAAAGGGAAAGAAGTGTGCATAAGAAATATGTAAAGGGAAAGAAGTGTGCATAAGAAATATGTAAAGGGAAAGAAGTGTGCATAAGAAATATGTAAAGGGAAAGAAGTGTGCATAAGAAATATGTAAAGGGAAAGAAGTGTGCATAAGAAATATGTAAAGGGAAAGAAGTGTGCATAAGAAATATGTAAAGGGAAAGAAGTGTGCATAAGAAATATGTAAAGGGAAAGAAGTGTGCATAAGAAATATGTAAAGGGAAAGAAGTGTGCATAAGAAATATGTAAAGGGAAAGAAGTGTGCATAAGAAATATGTAAAGGGTAAGAAGTGTGCATAAGAAATATGTAAAGGGAAAGAAGTGTGCATAAGAAATATGTAAAGGGAAAGAAGTGTGCATAAGAAATATGTAAAGGGAAAGAAGTGTGCATAAGAAATATGTAAAGGGAAAGAAGTGTGCATAAGAAATATGTAAAGGGAAAGAAGTGTGCATAAGAAATATGTAAAGGGAAAGAAGTGTGCATAAGAAATATGTAAAGGGAAAGAAGTGTGCATAAGAAATATGTAAAGGGAAAGAAGTGTGCATAAGAAATATGTAAAGGGAAAGAAGTGTGCATAAGAAATATGTAAAGGGAAAGAAGTGTGCATAAGAAATATGTAAAGGGAAAGAAGTGTGCATAATAAATATGTAAAGGGAAAGAAGTGTGCATAATAAATATGTAAAGGGAAAGAAGTGTGCATAAGAAATATGTAAAGGGAAAGAAGTGTGCATAAGAAATATGTAAAGGGAAAGAAGTGTGCATAAGAAATATGTAAAGGGAAAGAAGTGTGCATAAGAAATATGTAAAGGGAAAGAAGTGTGCATAAGAAATATGTAAAGGGAAAGAAGTGTGCATAAGAAATATGTAAAGGGAAAGAAGTGTGCATAAGAAATATGTAAAGGGAAAGAAGTGTGCATAAGAAATATGTAAAGGGAAAGAAGTGTGCATAAGAAATATGTAAAGGGAAAGAAGTGTGCATAAGAAATATGTAAAGGGAAAGAAGTGTGCATAAGAAATATGTAAAGGGAAAGAAGTGTGCATAAGAAATATGTAAAGGGAAAGAAGTGTGCATAAGAAATATGTAAAGGGAAAGAAGTGTGCATAAGAAATATGTAAAGGGAAAGAAGTGTGCATAAGAAATATGTAAAGGGAAAGAAGTGTGCATAAGAAATATGTAAAGGGAAAGAAGTGTGCATAAGAAATATGTAAAGGGAAAGAAGTGTGCATAAGAAATATGTAAAGGGAAAGAAGTGTGCATAAGAAATATGTAAAGGGAAAGAAGTGTGCATAAGAAATATGTAAAGGGAAAGAAGTGTGCATAAGAAATATGTAAAGGGAAAGAAGTGTGCATAAGAAATATGTAAAGGGAAAGAAGTGTGCATAAGAAATATGTAAAGGGAAAGAAGTGTGCATAAGAAATATGTAAAGGGAAAGAAGTGTGCATAAGAAATATGTAAAGGGAAAGAAGTGTGCATAAGAAATATGTAAAGGGAAAGAAGTGTGCATAAGAAATATGTAAAGGGAAAGAAGTGTGCATAAGAAATATGTAAAGGGAAAGAAGTGTGCATAAGAAATATGTAAAGGGAAAGAAGTGTGCATAAGAAATATGTAAAGGGAAAGAAGTGTGCATAAGAAATATGTAAAGGGAAAGAAGTGTGCATAAGAAATATGTAAAGGGTAAGAAGTGTGCATAAGAAATATGTAAAGGGAAAGAAGTGTGCATAAGAAATATGTAAAGGGAAAGAAGTGTGCATAAGAAATATGTAAAGGGAAAGAAGTGTGCATAAGAAATATGTAAAGGGAAAGAAGTGTGCATAAGAAATATGTAAAGGGAAAGAAGTGTGCATAATAAATATGTAAAGGGAAAGAAGTGTGCATAAGAAATATGTAAAGGGAAAGAAGTGTGCATAAGAAATATGTAAAGGGAAAGAAGTGTGCATAAAGAATATGTAAAGGGAAAGAAGTGTGCACAAGAAATATGTAAAGGGAAAGAAGTGTGCATAAGAAATATGTAAAGGGAAAGAAGTGTGCATAAGAAATATGTAAAGGGAAAGAAGTGTGCATAAGAAATATGTAAAGGGAAAGAAGTGTGCATAAGAAATATGTAAAGGGAAAGAAGTGTGCATAAGAAATATGTAAAGGGAAAGAAGTGTGCATAAGAAATATGTAAAGGGAAAGAAGTGTGCATAAGAAATATGTAAAGGGAAAGAAGTGTGCATAAGAAATATGTAAAGGGAAAGAAGTGTGCATAAGAAATATGTAAAGGGAAAGAAGTGTGCATAAGAAATATGTAAAGGGAAAGAAGTGTGCATAAGAAATATGTAAAGGGAAAGAAGTGTGCATAAGAAATATGTAAAGGGAAAGAAGTGTGCATAAGAAATATGTAAAGGGAAAGAAGTGTGCATAAGAAATATGTAAAGGGAAAGAAGTGTGCATAAGAAATATGTAAAGGGAAAGAAGTGTGCATAATAAATATGTAAAGGGAAAGAAGTGTGCATAAGAAATATGTAAAGGGAAAGAAGTGTGCATAAGAAATATGTAAAGGGAAAGAAGTGTGCATAAGAAATATGTAAAGGGAAAGAAGTGTGCATAAGAAATATGTAAAGGGAAAGAAGTGTGCATAAGAAATATGTAAAGGGAAAGAAGTGTGCATAAGAAATATGTAAAGGGAAAGAAGTGTGCATAAGAAATATGTAAAGGGAAAGAAGTGTGCATAAGAAATATGTAAAGGGAAAGAAGTGTGCATAAGAAATATGTAAAGGGAAAGAAGTGTGCATAAGAAATATGTAAAGGGAAAGAAGTGTGCATAAGAAATATGTAAAGGGAAAGAAGTGTGCATAAGAAATATGTAAAGGGAAAGAAGTGTGCATAAGAAATATGTAAAGGGAAAGAAGTGTGCATAAGAAATATGTAAAGGGAAAGAAGTGTGCATAAAAAATATGTAAAGGGAAAGAAGTGTGCATAAGAAATATGTAAAGGGAAAGAAGTGTGCATAAGAAATATGTAAAGGGAAAGAAGTGTGCATAAGAAATATGTAAAGGGAAAGAAGTGTGCATAAGAAATATGTAAGGGGAAAGAAGTGTGCATAAGAAATATGTAAAGGGAAAGAAGTGTGCATAAGAAATATGTAAAGGGAAAGAAGTGTGCATAAGAAATATGTAAAGGGAAAGAAGTGTGCATAAGAAATATGTAAAGGGAAAGAAGTGTGCATAAGAAATAAACACATGATGTGGGAACAAGCCCTCGAGTTAAATATGTAAAGGGAAAGAAGTGTGCATAAGAAATATGTAAAGGGAAAGAAGTGTGCATAAGAAATATGTAAAGGGAAAGAAGTGTGCATAAGAAATACACACATGATGTGGGAACAAGCCCTCGAGTTAAATATGTAAAGGGAAAGAAGTGTGCATAAGAAATATGTAAAGGGAAAGAAGTGTGCATAAGAAATATGTAAAGGGAAAGAAGTGTGCATAAGAAATATGTAAAGGGAAAGAAGTGTGCATAAGAAATATGTAAAGGGAAAGAAGTGTGCATAAGAAATAAACACATGATGTGGGAACAAGCCCTCGAGTTAAATATGTAAAGGGAAAGAAGTGTGCATAAGAAATATGTAAAGGGAAAGAAGTGTGCATAAGAAATATGTAAAGGGAAAGAAGTGTGCATAAGAAATAAACACATGATGTGGGAACAAGCCCTCGAGTTAAATATGTAAAGGGAAAGAAGTGTGCATAAGAAATATGTAAAGGGAAAGAAGTGTGCATAAGAAATATGTAAAGGGAAAGAAGTGTGCATAAGAAATATGTAAAGGGAAAGAAGTGTGCATAAGAAATATGTAAAGGGAAAGAAGTGTGCATAAGAAATATGTAAAGGGAAAGAAGTGTGCATAAGAAATATGTAAAGGGAAAGAAGTGTGCATAAGAAATATGTAAAGGGAAAGAAGTGTGCATAAGAAATATGTAAAGGGAAAGAAGTGTGCATAAGAAATATGTAAAGGGAAAGAAGTGTGCATAAGAAATATGTAAAGGGAAAGAAGTGCGCATAAGAAATATGTAAAGGGAAAGAAGTGTGCATAAGAAATATGTAAAGGGAAAGAAGTGTGCATAAGAAATATGTAAAGGGAAAGAAGTGTGCATAAGAAATATGTAAAGGGAAAGAAGTGTGCATGAGAAATATGTAAAGGGAAAGAAGTGTGCATAAGAAATATGTAAAGGGAAAGAAGTGTGCATAAGAAATAAACACATGATGTCGGGACAAGCCCTCGAGTTAAATATGTAAAGGGAAAGAAGTGTGCATAAGAAATAATAAAGAGAAAGAAGTGTGCATAAGAAATATGTAAAGGGAAAGAAGTGTGCATAAGAAATATGTAAAGGGAAAGAAGTGTGCATAAGAAATATGTAAAGGGAAAGAAGTGTGCATAAGAAATATGTAAAGGGAAAGAAGTGTGCATAAGAAATATGTAAAGGGAAAGAAGTGTGCATAAGAAATATGTAAAGGGAAAGAAGTGTGCATAAGAAATATGTAAAGGGAAAGAAGTGTGCATAAGAAATAATAAAGGAAAAGAAGTGTGCATAAGAAATATGTAAAGGGAAAGAAGTGTGCATAAGAAATATGTAAAGGGAAAGAAGTGTGCATAAGAAATAAACACATGATGTGGGAACAAGCCCTCGAGTTAAATATGTAAAGGGAAAGAAGTGTGCATAAGAAATATGTAAAGGGAAAGAAGTGTGCATAAGAAATATGTAAAGGGAAAGAAGTGTGCATAAGAAATATGTAAAGGGAAAGAAGTGTGCATAAGAAATATGTAAAGGGAAAGAAGTGTGCATAAGAAATATGTAAAGGGAAAGAAGTGTGCATAAGAAATATGTAAAGGGAAAGAAGTGTGCATAAGAAATATGTAAAGGGAAAGAAGTGTGCATAAGAAATATGTAAATGGAAAGAAGTGTGCATAAGAAATATGTAAAGGGAAAGAAGTGTGCATAAGAAATATGTAAATGGAAAGAAGTGTGCATAAGAAATATGTAAAGGGAAAGAAGTGTGCATAAGAAATATGTAAAGGGAAAGAAGTGTGCATAAGAAATATGTAAAGGGAAAGAAGTGTGCATAAGAAATATGTAAAGGGAAAGAAGTGTGCATAAGAAATATGTAAAGGGAAAGAAGTGTGCATAAGAAATATGTAAAGGGAGAGAAGTGTGCATAAGAAATATGTAAAGGGAAAGAAGTGTGCATAAGAAATATGTATAGGGAAAGAAGTGTGCATAAGAAATATGTAAAGGGAAAGAAGTGTGCATAAGAAATATGTAAAGGGAAAGAAGTGTGCATAAGAAATATGTAAAATGAAAGAAGTGTGCATAAGAAATAAACACATGATGTGGGAACAAGCCCTCGAGTTAAATATGTAAAGGGAAAGAAGTGTGCATAAGAAATATGTAAAGGGAAAGAAGTGTGCATAAGAAATATGTAAAGGGAAAGAAGTGTGCATAAGAAATAAACACATGATGTGGGAACAAGCCCTCGAGTTAAATATGTAAAGGGAAAGAAGTGTGCATAAGAAATATGTAAAGGGAAAGAAGTGTGCATAAGAAATATGTAAAGGGAAAGAAGTGTGCATAAGAAATATGTAAAGGGAAAGAAGTGTGCATAAGAAATATGTAAAGGGAAAGAAGTGTGCATAAGAAATATGTAAAGGGGAAGAAGTGTGCATAAGAAATATGTAAAGGGAAAGAAGTGTGCATAAGAAATATGTAAAGGGAAAGAAGTGTGCATAAGAAATATGTAAAGGGAAAGAAGTGTGCATAAGAAATATGTAAAGGGAAAGAAGTGTGCATAAGAAATATGTAAAGGGAAAGAAGTGTGCATAAGAAATATGTAAAGGGAAAGAAGTGTGCATAAGAAATATGTAAAGGGAAAGAAGTGTGCATAAGAAATATGTAAAGGGAAAGAAGTGTGCATAAGAAATATGTAAAGGGAAAGAAGTGTGCATAAGAAATATGTAAAGGGAAAGAAGTGTGCATAAGAAATATGTAAAGGGAAAGAAGTGTGCATAAGAAATATGTAAAGGGGAAGAAGTGTGCATAAGAAATATGTAAAGGGAAAGAAGTGTGCATAAGAAATATGTAAAGGGAAAGAAGTGTGTATAAGAAATATGTAAAGGGAAAGGAGTGTGCATAAGAAATATGTAAAGGGAAAGAAGTGTGCATAAGA
Source organism: Crossaster papposus (assembly GCA_037893245.1). NCBI lineage: Eukaryota > Metazoa > Echinodermata > Asteroidea > Velatida > Solasteridae > Crossaster > Crossaster papposus. Next base: position 47,989 of record JBAIAA010000202.1, read on the forward strand.
AATATGTATAGGGAAAAAAGTGTGCATAAGAAATATGTAAAGGGAAAGAAGTGTGCATAAGAAATATGTAAAGGGAAAGAAGTGTGCATAAGAAATATGTAAAGGGAAAGAGGTGTGCATAAGAAATATGTAAAGGGAAAGAAGTGTGCATAGGAAATATGTAAAGGGAAAGAAGTGTGCATAAGAAATATGTAAAGGGAAAGAAGTGTGCATAAGAAATAGACACATGATGTGGGAACAAGCCCTCGAGTTAAATATGTAAAGGGAAAGAAGTGTGCATAAGAAATATGTAAAGGGAAAGAAGTGTGCATAAGAAATATGTAAAGGGAAAGAAGTGTGCATAAGAAATAAACACATGATGTGGGAACAAGCCCTCGAGTTAAATATGTAAAGGGAAAGAAGTGTGCATAAGAAATATGTAAAGGGAAAGAAGTGTGCATAATAAATATGTAAAGGGAAAGAAGTGTGCATAAGAAATATGTAAAGGGAAATAAGTGTGCATAAGAAATATGTAAAGGGAAAGAAGTGTGCATCAGAAATATGTAAAGGGAAAGAAGTGTGCATAAAAAATATGTAAAGGGAAAGAAGTGTGCATAAGAAATATGTAAAGTGAAAGAAGTGTGCATAAGAAATATGTAAAGGGAAAGAAGTGTGCATAAGAAATATGTAAAGGGAAAGAAGTGTGCATAAGAAATATGTAAAGGGAAAGAAGTGTGCATAAGAAATATGTAAAGGGAAAGAAGTGTGCATAAGAAATATGTAAAGGGAAAGAAGTGTGCATGAGAAATATGTAAAGGGAAAGAAGTGTGCATAAGAAATATGTAAAGGGAAAGAAGTGTGCATAAGAAATATGTAAAGGGAAAGAAGTGTGCATAAGAAATATGTAATGGGAAAGAAGTGTGCATAAGAAATATGTAAAGGGAAAGAAGTGTGCATAAGAAATATGTAAACGGAAAGAAGTGTGCATAAGAAATATGTAAAGGGAAAGAAGTGTGCATAAGAAATATGTAAAGGGAAATAAGTGTGCATAAGAAATAAACACATGATGTGGGAACAAGCCCTCGAGTTAAATATGTAAAGGGAAAGAAGTGTGCATAAGAAATATGTAAAGGGAAGGAAGTGTGCATAAGAAATATGTAAAGGGAATAAAGTGTGCATAAGAAATATGTAAAGGGAAAGAAGTGTGCATAAGAAATATGTAAAGGGAAAGAAGTGTGCATAAGAAATATGTAAAGGGAAAGAAGTGTGCATAAGAAATATGTAAAGGGAAAGAAGTGTGCATAATAAATATGTAAAGGGAAAGAAGTGTGCATAAGAAATATGTAAAGGGAAAGAAGTGTGCATAATAAATATGTAAAGGGAATTAAGTGTGCATAAGAAATATGTAAAGGGAAAGAAGTGTGCATAAGAAATATGTAAAGGGAAAGAAGTGTGCATAAGAAATATGTAAAGGGAAAGAAGTGTGCATAAGAAATATGTAAAGGGAAAGAAGTGTGCATAAGAAATAAACACATGATGTGGGAACAAGCCCTCGAGTTAAATATGTAAAGGGAAAGAAGTGTGCATAAGAAATATGTAAAGGGAAAGAAGTGTGCATAAGAAATATGTAAAGGGAAAGAAGTGTGCATAAGAAATATGTAAAGGGAAAGAAGTGTGCATAAGAAATATGTAAAGGGAAAGAAGTGTGCATAAGAAATATGTAAAGGGAAAGAAGTGTGCATAAGAAATATGTAAAGGGAAAGAAGTGTGCATAAGAAATATGTAAAGGGAAAGAAGTGTGCATAAGAAATATGTAAAGGGACAGAAGTGTGCATAAGAAATATGTAAAGGGAAAGAAGTGTGCATAAGAAATATGTAAAGGGAAAGAAGTGTGCATAAGAAATATGTAAAGGGAAAGAAGTGTGCATAATAAATATGTAAAGGGAAAGAAGTGTGCATAAGAAATATGTAAAGGGAAAGAAGTGTGCATAAGAAATATGTAAAGGGAAAGAAGTGTGCATAAGAAATATGTAAAGGGAAAGAAGTGTGCATAAGAAATATGTAAAGGGAAAGAAGTGTGCATAAGAAATATGTAAAGGGGAAGAAGTGTGCATAAGAAATATGTAAAGGGAAAGAAGTGTGCATAAGAAATATGTAAAGGGAAAGAAGTGTGCATAAGAAATATGTAAAGGGAAAGGAGTGTGCATAAGAAATATGTAAAGGGAAAGAAGTGTGCATAAGAAATATGTAAAGGGAAAGAAGTGTGCATAAGAAATATGTAAAGGGAAAGAAGTGTGCATAAGAAATATGTAAAGGGAAAGAAGTGTGCATAAGAAATATGTAAAGGGAAAGAAGTGTGCATAAGAAATATGTAAAGGGAAAGAAGTGTGCATAGGAAATATGTAAAGGGAAAGAAGTGTGCATAAGAAATATGTAAAGGGAAAGAAGTGTGCATAAGAAATAAACACATGATGTGGGAACAAGCCCTCGAGTTAAATATGTAAAGGGAAAGAAGTGTGCATAAGAAATATGTAAAGGGAAAGAAGTGTGCATAAGAAATATGTAAAAGGAAAGAAGTGTGCATAAGAAATAAACACATGATGTGGGAACAAGCCCTCGAGTTAAATATGTAAAGGGAAAGAAGTGTGCATAAGAAATATGTAAAGGGAAAGAAGTGTGCATAAGAAATATGTAAAGGGAAAGAAGTGTGCATAAGAAATATGTAAAGGGAAATAAGTGTGCATAAGAAATATGTAAAGGGAAAGAAGTGTGCATCAGAAATATGTAAAGGGAAAGAAGTGTGCATAAAAAATATGTAAAGGGAAAGAAGTGTGCATAAGAAATATGTAAAGTGAAAGAAGTGTGCATAAGAAATATGTAAAGGGAAAGAAGTGTGCATAAGAAATATGTAAAGGGAAAGAAGTGTGCATAAGAAATATGTAAAGGGGAAAGAAGTGTGCATAAGAAATATGTAAAGGGAAAGAAGTGTGCATAAGAAATATGTAAAGGGAAAGAAGTGTGCATAAGAAATATGAAAAGGGAAAGAAGTGTGCATAAGAAATATGTAAAGGGAAAGAAGTGTGCATAAGAAATATGTAAAGGGAAAGAAGTGTGCATAAGAAATATGTAAAGGGAAAGAAGTGTGCATAAGAAATAAACACATGATGTGGGAACAAGCCCTCGAGTTAAATATGTAAAGGGAAAGAGGTGTGCATAAGAAATATGTAAAGGGAAAGAAGTGTGCATAAGAAATATGTAAAGGGAAAGAAGTGTGCATAAGAAATATGTAAAGGGAAAGAAGTGTGCATAAGAAATATGTAAAGGGAAAGAAGTGTGCATAAGAAATATGTAAAGGGAAAGAAGTGTGCATAAGAAATATGTAAAGGGAAAGAAGTGTGCATAAGAAATAGACACATGATGTGGGAACAAGCCCTCGAGTTAAATATGTAAAGGGAAAGAAGTGTGCATAAGAAATATGTAAAGGGAAAGAAGTGTGCATAAGAAATATGTAAAGGGAAAGAAGTGTGCATAAGAAATAAACACATGATGTGGGAACAAGCCCTCGAGTTAAATATGTAAAGGGAAAGAAGTGTGCATAAGAAATATGTAAAGGGAAAGAAGTGTGCATAATAAATATGTAAAGGGAAAGAAGTGTGCATAAGAAATATGTAAAGGGAAATAAGTGTGCATAAGAAATATGTAAAGGGAAAGAAGTGTGCATCAGAAATATGTAAAGGGAAAGAAGTGTGCATAAAAAATATGTAAAGGGAAAGAAGTGTGCATAAGAAATATGTAAAGTGAAAGAAGTGTGCATAAGAAATATGTAAAGGGAAAGAAGTGTGCATAAGAAATATGTAAAGGGAAAGAAGTGTGCATAAGAAATATGTAAAGGGAAAGAAGTGTGCATAAGAAATATGTAAAGGGAAAGAAGTGTGCATAAGAAATATGTAAAGGGAAAGAAGTGTGCATGAGAAATATGTAAAGGGAAAGAAGTGTGCATAAGAAATATGTAAAGGGAAAGAAGTGTGCATAAGAAATATGTAAAGGGAAAGAAGTGTGCATAAGAAATATGTAATGGGAAAGAAGTGTGCATAAGAAATATGTAAAGGGAAAGAAGTGTGCATAAGAAATATGTAAACGGAAAGAAGTGTGCATAAGAAATATGTAAAGGGAAAGAAGTGTGCATAAGAAATATGTAAAGGGAAATAAGTGTGCATAAGAAATAAACACATGATGTGGGAACAAGCCCTCGAGTTAAATATGTAAAGGGAAAGAAGTGTGCATAAGAAATATGTAAAGGGAAGGAAGTGTGCATAAGAAATATGTAAAGGGAAAGAAGTGTGCATAAGAAATATGTAAAGGGAAAGAAGTGTGCATAAGAAATATGTAAAGGGAAAGAAGTGTGCATAAGAAATATGTAAAGGGAAAGAAGTGTGCATAAGAAATATGTAAAGGGAAAGAAGTGTGCATAATAAATATGTAAAGGGAAAGAAGTGTGCATAAGAAATATGTAAAGGGAAAGAAGTGTGCATAATAAATATGTAAAGGGAATTAAGTGTGCATAAGAAATATGTAAAGGGAAAGAAGTGTGCATAAGAAATATGTAAAGGGAAAGAAGTGTGCATAAGAAATATGTAAAGGGAAAGAAGTGTGCATAAGAAATATGTAAAGGGAAAGAAGTGTGCATAAGAAATAAACACATGATGTGGGAACAAGCCCTCGAGTTAAATATGTAAAGGGAAAGAAGTGTGCATAAGAAATATGTAAAGGGAAAGAAGTGTGCATAAGAAATATGTAAAGGGAAAGAAGTGTGCATAAGAAATATGTAAAGGGAAAGAAGTGTGCATAAGAAATATGTAAAGGGAAAGAAGTGTGCATAAGAAATATGTAAAGGGAAAGAAGTGTGCATAAGAAATATGTAAAGGGAAAGAAGTGTGCATAAGAAATATGTAAAGGGAAAGAAGTGTGCATAAGAAATATGTAAAGGGACAGAAGTGTGCATAAGAAATATGTAAAGGGAAAGAAGTGTGCATAAGAAATATGTAAAGGGAAAGAAGTGTGCATAAGAAATATGTAAAGGGAAAGAAGTGTGCATAATAAATATGTAAAGGGAAAGAAGTGTGCATAAGAAATATGTAAAGGGAAAGAAGTGTGCATAAGAAATATGTAAAGGGAAAGAAGTGTGCATAAGAAATATGTAAAGGGAAAGAAGTGTGCATAAGAAATATGTAAAGGGAAAGAAGTGTGCATAAGAAATATGTAAAGGGGAAGAAGTGTGCATAAGAAATATGTAAAGGGAAAGAAGTGTGCATAAGAAATATGTAAAGGGAAAGAAGTGTGCATAAGAAATATGTAAAGGGAAAGGAGTGTGCATAAGAAATATGTAAAGGGAAAGAAGTGTGCATAAGAAATATGTAAAGGGAAAGAAGTGTGCATAAGAAATATGTAAAGGGAAAGAAGTGTGCATAAGAAATATGTAAAGGGAAAGAAGTGTGCATAAGAAATATGTAAAGGGAAAGAAGTGTGCATAAGAAATATGTAAAGGGAAAGAAGTGTGCATAGGAAATATGTAAAGGGAAAGAAGTGTGCATAAGAAATATGTAAAGGGAAATAAGTGTGCATAAGAAATAAACACATGATGTGGGAACAAGCCCTCGAGTTAAATATGTAAAGGGAAAGAAGTGTGCATAAGAAATATGTAAAGGGAAAGAAGTGTGCATAAGAAATATGTAAAAGGAAAGAAGTGTGCATAAGAAATAAACACATGATGTGGGAACAAGCCCTCGAGTTAAATATGTAAAGGGAAAGAAGTGTGCATAAGAAATATGTAAAGGGAAAGAAGTGTGCATAAGAAATATGTAAAGGGAAAGAAGTGTGCATAAGAAATATGTAAAGGGAAATAAGTGTGCATAAGAAATATGTAAAGGGAAAGAAGTGTGCATCAGAAATATGTAAAGGGAAAGAAGTGTGCATAAAAAATATGTAAAGGGAAAGAAGTGTGCATAAGAAATATGTAAAGTGAAAGAAGTGTGCATAAGAAATATGTAAAGGGAAAGAAGTGTGCATAAGAAATATGTAAAGGGAAAGAAGTGTGCATAAGAAATATGTAAAGGGGAAAGAAGTGTGCATAAGAAATATGTAAAGGGAAAGAAGTGTGCATAAGAAATATGTAAAGGGAAAGAAGTGTGCATAAGAAATATGAAAAGGGAAAGAAGTGTGCATAAGAAATATGTAAAGGGAAAGAAGTGTGCATAAGAAATATGTAAAGGGAAAGAAGTGTGCATAAGAAATATGTAAAGGGAAAGAAGTGTGCATAAGAAATAAACACATGATGTGGGAACAAGCCCTCGAGTTAAATATGTAAAGGGAAAGAGGTGTGCATAAGAAATATGTAAAGGGAAAGAAGTGTGCATAAGAAATATGTAAAGGGAAAGAAGTGTGCATAAGAAATATGTAAAGGGAAAGAAGTGTGCATAAGAAATATGTAAAGGGAAAGAAGTGTGCATAAGAAATATGTAAAGGGAAAGAAGTGTGCATAAGAAATATGTAAAGGGAAAGAAGTGTGCATAAGAAATATGTAAAGGGAAAGAAGTGTGCATAAGAAATATGTAAAGGGAAAGAAGTGTGCATAAGAAATATGTAAAGGGAAAGAAGTGTGCATAAGAAATATGTAAAGGGAAAGAAGTGTGCATAAGACATATCTAAAGGGAAAGAAGTGTGCATAAGAAATATGTAAAGGGAAAGAAGTGTGCATAAGAAATATGTAAAGGGAAAGAAGTGTGCATAAGAAATAAACACATGATGTGGGAACAAGCCCTCGAGTTAAATATGTAAAGGGAAAGAAGTGTGCATAAGAAATATGTAAAGGGAAAGAAGTGTGCATAAGAAATATGTAAAGGGAAAGAAGTGTGCATAAGAAATATGTAAAGGGAAAGAAGTGTGCATAAGAAATATGTAAAGGGAAAGAAGTGTGCATAAGAAATATGTAAAGGGAAAGAAGTGTGCATAAGAAATATGTAAAGGGAAAGAAGTGTGCATAAGAAATATGTAAAGGGAAAGAAGTGTGCATAAGAAATATGTAAATGGAAAGAAGTGTGCATAAGAAATATGTAAAGGGAAAGAAGTGTGCATAAGAAATATGTAAATGGAAAGAAGTGTGCATAAGAAATATGTAAAGGGAAAGAAGTGTGCATAAGAAATATGTAAAGGGAAAGAAGTGTGCATAAGAAATATGTAAAGGGAAATAAGTGTGCATAAGAAATATGTAAAGGGAAAGAAGTGTGCATAAGAAATATGTAAAGGGAAAGAAGTGTGCATAAGAAATATGTAAAGGGAGAGAAGTGTGCATAAGAAATATGTAAAGGGAAAGAAGTGTGCATAAGAAATATGTATAGGGAAAGAAGTGTGCATAAGAAATATGTAAAGGGAAAGAAGTGTGCATAAGAAATATGTAAAGGGAAAGAAGTGTGCATAAGAAATATGTAAAATGAAAGAAGTGTGCATAAGAAATAAACACATGATGTGGGAACAAGCCCTCGAGTTAAATATGTAAAGGGAAATAAGTGTGCATAAGAAATATGTAAAGGGAAAGAAGTGTGCATAAGAAATATGTAAAGGGAAAGAAGTGTGCATAAGAAATAAACACATGATGTGGGAACAAGCCCTCGAGTTAAATATGTAAAGGGAAAGAAGTGTGCATAAGAAATATGTAAAGGGAAAGAAGTGTGCATAAGAAATATGTAAAGGGAAAGAAGTGTGCATAAGAAATATGTAAAGGGAAAGAAGTGTGCATAAGAAATATGTAAAGGGAAAGAAGTGTGCATAAGAAATATGTAAAGGGGAAGAAGTGTGCATAAGAAATATGTAAAGGGAAAGAAGTGTGCATAAGAAATATGTAAAGGGAAAGAAGTGTGCATAAGAAATATGTAAAGGGAAAGAAGTGTGCATAAGAAATATGTAAAGGGAAAGAAGTGTGCATAAGAAATATGTAAAGGGAAAGAAGTGTGCATAAGAAATATGTAAAGGGAAAGAAGTGTGCATAAGAAATATGTAAAGGGAAAGAAGTGTGCATAAGAAATATGTAAAGGGAAATAAGTGTGCATAAGAAATATGTAAAGGGGAAGAAGTGTGCATAAGAAATATGTAAAGGGAAAGAAGTGTGCATAAGAAATATGTAAAGGGAAAGAAGTGTGCATAAGAAATATGTAAAGGGAAAGGAGTGTGCATAAGAAATATGTAAAGGGAAAGAAGTGTGCATAAGAAATATGTAAAGGGAAAGAAGTGTGCATAAGAAATATGTAAAGGGAAAGAAGTGTGCATAAGAAATATGTAAAGGGAAAGAAGTGTGCATAAGAAATATGTAAAGGGAAAGAGGTGTGCATAAGAAATATGTAAAGGGAAAGAAGTGTGCATAGGAAATATGTAAAGGGAAAGAAGTGTGCATAAGAAATATGTAAAGGGAAAGAAGTGTGCATAAGAAATAAACACATGATGTGGGAACAAGCCCTCGAGTTAAATATGTAAAGGGAAAGAAGTGTGCATAAGAAATATGTAAAGGGAAAGAAGTGTGCATAAGAAATATGTAAAGGGAAAGAAGTGTGCATAAGAAATAAACACATGATGTGGGAACAAGCCCTCGAGTTAAATATGTAAAGGGAAAGAAGTGTGCATAAGAAATATGTAAAGGGAAAGAAGTGTGCATAATAAATATGTAAAGGGAAAGAAGTGTGCATAAGAAATATGTAAAGGGAAATAAGTGTGCATAAGAAATATGTAAAGGGAAAGAAGTGTGCATCAGAAATATGTAAAGGGAAAGAAGTGTGCATAAAAAATATGTAAAGGGAAAGAAGTGTGCATAAGAAATATGTAAAGTGAAAGAAGTGTGCATAAGAAATATGTAAAGGGAAAGAAGTGTGCATAAGAAATATGTAAAGGGAAAGAAGTGTGCATAAGAAATATGTAAAGGGAAAGAAGTGTGCATAAGAAATATGTAAAGGGAAAGAAGTGTGCAAAAGAAATATGTAAAGGGAAAGAAGTGTGCATAAGAAATATGTAAAGGGAAAGAAGTGTGCATAAGAAATATGTAAAGGGAAAGAAGTGTGCATAAGAAATATGTAAAGGGAAAGAAGTGTGCATAAGAAATATGTAATGGGAAAGAAGTGTGCATAAGAAATATGTAAAGGGAAAGAAGTGTGCATAAGAAATATGTAAACGGAAAGAAGTGTGCATAAGAAATATGTAAAGGGAAAGAAGTGTGCATAAGAAATATGTAAAGGGAAATAAGTGTGCATAAGAAATAAACACATGATGTGGGAACAAGCCCTCGAGTTAAATATGTAAAGGGAAAGAAGTGTGCATAAGAAATATGTAAAGGGAAAGAAGTGTGCATAAGAAATATGTAAAGGGAAAGAAGTGTGCATAAGAAATATGTAAAGGGAAAGAAGTGTGCATAAGAAATATGTAAAGGGAAAGAAGTGTGCATAAGAAATATGTAAAGGGAAAAAAGTGTGCATAAGAAATATGTAAAGGGAAAGAAGTGTGCATAAGAAATATGTAAAGGGAAAGAAGTGTGCATAAGAAATATGTAAAGGGAAAGAAGTGTGCATAAGAAATATGTAAAGGGAAAGAAGTGTGCATAAGAAATATGTAAAGGGAAAGAAGTGTGCATAAGAAATATGTAAAGGGAAAGAAGTGTGCATAAGAAATATGTAAAGGGAAAGAAGTGTGCATAAGAAATATGTAAAGGGAAAGAAGTGTGCATAAGAAATAAACACATGATGTGGGAACAAGCCCTCGAGTTAAATATGTATAGGGAAAGAAGTGTGCATAAGAAATATGTAAAGGGAAAGAAGTGTGCATAAGAAATATGTAAAGGGAAAGAAGTGTGCATAAGAAATATGTAAAGGGAAAGAAGTGTGCATAAGAAATATGTAAAGGGAAAGAAGTGTGCATAAGAAATATGTAAAGGGAAAGAAGTGTGCATAAGAAATATGTAAAGGGAAAGAAGTGTGCATAAGAAATATGTAAAGGGAAAGAAGTGTGCATAAGAAATATGTAAAGGGACAGAAGTGTGCATAAGAAATATGTAAAGGGAAAGAAGTGTGCATAAGAAATATGTAAAGGGAAAGAAGTGTGCATAAGAAATATGTAAAGGGAAAGAAGTGTGCATAATAAATATGTAAAGGGAAAGAAGTGTGCATAATAAATATGTAAAGGGAAAGAAGTGTGCATAAGAAATATGTAAAGGGAAAGAAGTGTGCATAAGAAATATGTAAAGGGAAAGAAGTGTGCATAAGAAATATGTAAAGGGGAAGAAGTGTGCATAAGAAATATGTAAAGGGAAAGAAGTGTGCATAAGAAATATGTAAAGGGAAAGAAGTGTGCATAAGAAATATGTAAAGGGAAAGGAGTGTGCATAAGAAATATGTAAAGGGAAAGAAGTGTGCATAAGAAATATGTAAAGGGAAAGAAGTGTGCATAAGAAATATGTAAAGGGAAAGAAGTGTGCATAAGAAATATGTAAAGGGAAAGAAGTGTGCATAAGAAATATGTAAAGGGAAAGAAGTGTGCATAAGAAATATGTAAAGGGAAAGAAGTGTGCATAGGAAATATGTAAAGGGAAAGAAGTGTGCATAAGAAATATGTAAAGGGAAAGAAGTGTGCATAAGAAATAAACACATGATGTGGGAACAAGCCCTCGAGTTAAATATGTAAAGGGAAAGAAGTGTGCATAAAAAATATGTAAAGGGAAAGAAGTGTGCATAAGAAATATGTAAAGTGAAAGAAGTGTGCATAAGAAATATGTAAAGGGAAAGAAGTGTGCATAAGAAATATGTAAAGGGAAAGAAGTGTGCATAAGAAATATGTAAAGGGAAAGAAGTGTGCATAAGAAATATGTAAAGGGAAAGAAGTGTGCATAAGAAATATGTAAAGGGAAAGAAGTGTGCATACGAAATATGTAAAGGGAAAGAAGTGTGCATAAGAAATATGTAAAGGGAAAGAAGTGTGCATAAGAAATATGTAAAGGGAAAGAAGTGTGCATAAGAAATATGTAAAGGGAAAGAAGTGTGCATAAGAAATAAACACATGATGTGGGAACAAGCCCTCGAGTTAAATATGTAAAGGGAAAGAGGTGTGCATAAGAAATATGTAAAGGGAAAGAAGTGTGCATAAGAAATATGTAAAGGGAAAGAAGTGTGCATAAGAAATATGTAAAGGGAAAGAAGTGTGCATAAGAAATATGTAAAGGGAAAGAAGTGTGCATAAGAAATATGTAAAGGGAAAGAAGTGTGCATAAGAAATATGTAAAGGGAAAGAAGTGTGCATAAGAAATATGTAAAGGGAAAGAAGTGTGCATAAGAAATATGTAAAGGGAAAGAAGTGTGCATAAGAAATATGTAAAGGGAAAGAAGTGTGCATAAGAAATATGTAAAGGGAAAGAAGTGTGCATAAGACATATCTAAAGGGAAAGAAGTGTGCATAAGAAATATGTAAAGGGAAAGAAGTGTGCATAAGAAATATGTAAAGGGAAAGAAGTGTGCATAAGAAATATGTAAAGGGAAAGAAGTGTGCATAAGAAATATGTAAAGGGAAAGAAGTGTGCATAAGAAATATGTAAAGGGAAAGAAGTGTGCATAAGAAATATGTAAAGGGAAAGAAGTGTGCATAAGAAATATGTAAAGGGAAAGAAGTGTGCATAAGAAATATGTAAAGGGAAAGAAGTGTGCATAATAAATATGTAAAGGGAAAGAAGTGTGCATAAGAAATATGTAAAGGGAAAGAAGTGTGCATAAGAAATATGTAAAGGGAAAGAAGTGTGCATAAGAAATATGTAAAGGGAAAGAAGTGTGCATAAGAAATATGTAAAGGGAAAGAAGTGTGCATAAGAAATATGTAAAGGGAAAGAAGTGTGCATAAGAAATATGTAAAGGGAAAGGAGTGTGCATAAGAAATATGTAAAGGAAAAGAAGTGTGCATAAGAAATATGTAAAGGGAAAGAAGTGTGCATAAGAAATATGTAAAGGGAAAGAAGTGTGCATAAGAAATATGTAAAGGGAAAGAAGTGTGCATAAGAAATATGTAAAGGGAAAGGAGTGTGCATAAGAAATATGTAAAGGGAAAGAAGTGTGCATAAGAAATATGTAAAGGGAAAGAAGTGTGCATAAGAAATATGTAAAGGGAAAGAAGTGTGCATAAGAAATATGTAAAGGGAAAGAAGTGTGCATAAGAAATATGTAAAGGGAAAGAAGTGTGCATAAGAAATATGTAAAGGGAAAGAAGTGTGCATAGGAAATATGTAAAGGGAAAGAAGTGTGCATAAGAAATATGTAAAGGGAAAGAAGTGTGCATAAGAAATAAACACATGATGTGGGAACAAGCCCTCGAGTTAAATATGTAAAGGGAAAGAAGTGTGCATAAGAAATATGTAAAGGGAAAGAAGTGTGCATAAGAAATATGTAAAGGGAAAGAAGCGTGCATAAGAAATAAACACATGATGTGGGAACAAGCCCTCGAGTTAAATATGTAAAGGGAAAGAAGTGTACATAAGAAATATGTAAAGGGAAAGAAGTGTGCATAAGAAATATGTAAAGGGAAAGAAGTGTGCATAAGAAATATGTAAAGGGAAATAAGTGTGCATAAGAAATATGTAAAGGGAAAGAAGTGTGCATCAGAAATAAACACATGATGTGGGAACAAGCCCTCGAGTTAAATATGTAAAGGGAAAGAGGTGTGCATAAGAAATATGTAAAGGGAAAGAAGTGTGCATAAGAAATATGTAAAGGGAAAGAAGTGTGCATAAGAAATATGTAAAGGGAAAGAAGTGTGCATAAGAAATATGTAAAGGGAAAGAAGTGTGCATAAGAAATATGTAAAGGGAAAGAAGTGTGCATAAGAAATATGTAAAGGGAAAGAAGTGTGCATAAGAAATATGTAAAGGGAAAGAAGTGTGCATAAGAAATATGTAAAGGGAAAGAAGTGTGCATAAGAAATATGTAAAGGGAAAGAAGTGTGCATAAGAAATATGTAAAGGGACAGAAGTGTGCATAAGAAATAAACACATGATGTGGGAACAAGCCCTCGAGTTAAATATGTAAAGGGAAAGAGGTGTGCATAAGAAATATGTAAAGGGAAAGAAGTGTGCATAAGAAATATGTAAAGGGAAAGAAGTGTGCATAAGAAATATGTAAAGGGAAAGAAGTGTGCATAAGAAATATGTAAAGGGAAAGAAGTGTGCATAAGAAATATGTAAAGGGAAAGAAGTGTGCATAAGAAATATGTAAAGGGAAAGAAGTGTGCATAAGAAATATGTAAAGGGAAAGAAGTGTGCATAAGAAATATGTAAAGGGAAAGAAGTGTGCATAAGAAATATGTAAAGGGAAAGAAGTGTGCATAAGAAATATGTAAAGGGAAAGAAGTGTGCATAAGACATATCTAAAGGGAAAGAAGTGTGCATAAGAAATATGTAAAGGGAAAGAAGTGTGCATAAGAAATATGTAAAGGGAAAGAAGTGTGCATAAGAAATATGTAAAGGGAAAGAAGTGTGCATAAGAAATATGTAAAGGGAAAGAAGTGTGCATAAGAAATATGTAAAGGGAAAGAAGTGTGCATAAGAAATATGTAAAGGGAAAGAAGTGTGCATAAGAAATATGTAAAGGGAAAGAAGTGTGCATAAGAAATATGTAAAGGGAAAGAAGTGTGCATAATAAATATGTAAAGGGAAAGAAGTGTGCATAAGAAATATGTAAAGGGAAAGAAGTGTGCATAAGAAATATGTAAAGGGAAAGAAGTGTGCATAAGAAATATGTAAAGGGAAAGAAGTGTGCATAAGAAATATGTAAAGGGAAAGAAGTGTGCATAAGAAATATGTAAAGGGAAAGAAGTGTGCATAAGAAATATGTAAAGGGAAAGGAGTGTGCATAAGAAATATGTAAAGGAAAAGAAGTGTGCATAAGAAATATGTAAAGGGAAAGAAGTGTGCATAAGAAATATGTAAAGGGAAAGAAGTGTGCATAAGAAATATGTAAAGGGAAAGAAGTGTGCATAAGAAATATGTAAAGGGAAAGGAGTGTGCATAAGAAATATGTAAAGGGAAAGAAGTGTGCATAAGAAATATGTAAAGGGAAAGAAGTGTGCATAAGAAATATGTAAAGGGAAAGAAGTGTGCATAAGAAATATGTAAAGGGAAAGAAGTGTGCATAAGAAATATGTAAAGGGAAAGAAGTGTGCATAAGAAATATGTAAAGGGAAAGAAGTGTGCATAGGAAATATGTAAAGGGAAAGAAGTGTGCATAAGAAATATGTAAAGGGAAAGAAGTGTGCATAAGAAATAAACACATGATGTGGGAACAAGCCCTCGAGTTAAATATGTAAAGGGAAAGAAGTGTGCATAAGAAATATGTAAAGGGAAAGAAGTGTGCATAAGAAATATGTAAAGGGAAAGAAGCGTGCATAAGAAATAAACACATGATGTGGGAACAAGCCCTCGAGTTAAATATGTAAAGGGAAAGAAGTGTACATAAGAAATATGTAAAGGGAAAGAAGTGTGCATAAGAAATATGTAAAGGGAAAGAAGTGTGCATAAGAAATATGTAAAGGGAAATAAGTGTGCATAAGAAATATGTAAAGGGAAAGAAGTGTGCATCAGAAATAAACACATGATGTGGGAACAAGCCCTCGAGTTAAATATTTAAAGGGAAAGAGGTGTGCATAAGAAATATGTAAAGGGAAAGAAGTGTGCATAAGAAATATGTAAAGGGAAAGAAGTGTGCATAAGAAATATGTAAAGGGAAAGAAGTGTGCATAAGAAATATGTAAAGGGAAAGAAGTGTGCATAAGAAATATGTAAAGGGAAAGAAGTGTGCATAAGAAATATGTAAAGGGAAAGAAGTGTGCATAAGAAATATGTAAAGGGAAAGAAGTGTGCATAAGAAATATGTAAAGGGAAAGAAGTGTGCATAAGAAATATGTAAAGGGAAAGAAGTGTGCATAAGAAATATGTAAAGGGAAAGAAGTGTGCATAAGAAATATCTAAAGGGAAAGAAGTGTGCATAAGAAATATGTAAAGGGAAAGAAGTGTGCATAAGAAATATGTAAAGGGAAAGAAGTGTGCATAAGAAATATGTAAAGGGAAAGAAGTGTGCATAGGAAATATGTAAAGGGAAAGAAGTGTGCATAAGAAATATGTAAAGGGAAAGAAGTGTGCATAAGAAATAAACACATGATGTGGGAACAAGCCCTCGAGTTAAATATGTAAAGGGAAAGAAGTGTGCATAAGAAATATGTAAAGGGAAAGAAGTGTGCATAAGAAATATGTAAAGGGAAAGAAGTGTGCATAAGAAATAAACACATGATGTGGGAACAAGCCCTCGAGTTAAATATGTAAAGGGAAAGAAGTGTACATAAGAAATATGTAAAGGGAAAGAAGTGTGCATAAGAAATATGTAAAGGGAAAGAAGTGTGCATAAGAAATATGTAAAGGGAAATAAGTGTGCATAAGAAATATGTAAAGGGAAAGAAGTGTGCATCAGAAATATGTAAAGGGAAAGAAGTGTGCATAAAAAATATGTAAAGGGAAAGAAGTGTGCATAAGAAATATGTAAAGTGAAAGAAGTGTGCATAAGAAATATGTAAAGGGAAAGAAGTGTGCATAAGAAATATGTAAAGGGAAAGAAGTGTGCATAAGAAATATGTAAAGGGAAAGAAGTGTGCATAAGAAATATGTAAAGGGAAAGAAGTGTGCATAAGAAATATGTAAAGGGAAAGAAGTGTGCATAAGAAATATGTAAAGGGAAAGAAGTGTGCATAAGAAATATGTAAAGGGAAAGAAGTGTGCATAAGAAATATGTAAAGGGAAAGAAGTGTGCATAAGAAATATGTAAAGGGAAAGAAGTGTGCATAAGAAATAAACACATGATGTGGGAACAAGCCCTCGAGTTAAATATGTAAAGGGAAAGAGGTGTGCATAAGAAATATGTAAAGGGAAAGAAGTGTGCATAAGAAATATGTAAAGGGAAAGAAGTGTGCATAAGAAATATGTAAAGGGAAAGAAGTGTGCATAAGAAATATGTAAAGGGAAAGAAGTGTGCATAAGAAATATGTAAAGGGAAAGAAGTGTGCATAAGAAATATGTAAAGGGAAAGAAGTGTGCATAAGAAATATGTAAAGGGAAAGAAGTGTGCATAAGAAATATGTAAAGGGAAAGAAGTGTGCATAAGAAATATGTAAAGGGAAAGAAGTGTGCATAAGAAATATGTAAAGGGAAAGAAGTGTGCATAAGAAATATCTAAAGGGAAAGAAGTGTGCATAAGAAATATGTAAAGGGAAAGAAGTGTGCATAAGAAATATGTAAAGGGAAAGAAGTGTGCATAAGAAATATGTAAAGGGAAAGAAGTGTGCATAAGAAATATGTAAAGGGAAAGAAGTGTGCATAAGAAATATGTAAAGGGAAAGAAGTGTGCATAAGAAATATGTAAAGGGAAAGAAGTGTGCATAAGAAATATGTAAAGGGAAAGAAGTGTGCATAAGAAATATGTAAAGGGAAAGAAGTGTGCATAAGAAATATGTAAAGGGAAAGAAGTGTGCATAAGAAATATGTAAAGGGAAAGAAGTGTGCATAAGAAATATGTAAAGGGAAAGAAGTGTGCATAAGAAATATGTAAAGGGAAATAAGTGTGCATAAGAAATATGTAAAGTGAAAGAAGTGTGCATAAGAAATATGTAAAGGGAAAGAAGTGTGCATAAGAAATATGTAAAGGGAAAGAAGTGTGCATAAGAAATATGTAAAGGGAAAGAAGTGTGCATAAGAAATATGTAAAGGGAAAGAAGTGTGCATAATAAATAAACACATGATGTGGGAACAAGCCCTCGAGTTAAATATGTAAAGGGAAAGAAGTGTGCATAAGAAATATGTAAAGGGAAAGAAGTGTGCATAAGAAATATGTAAAGGAAAAGAAGTGTGCATAAGAAATAAACACATGATGTGGGAAATAAGTGTGCATAAGAAATATGTAAAGGGAAAGAAGTGTGCATAAGAAATATGTAAAGGGAAAGAAGTGTGCATAAGAAATATGTAAAGGGATAGAAGTGTGCATAAGAAATATGTAAAGGGAAAGAAGTGTGCATAAGAAATATGTAAAGGGAAAGAAGTGTGCATAAGAAATATGTAAAGGGAAATAAGTGTGCATAAGAAATATGTAAAGTGAAAGAAGTGTGCATAAGAAATATGTAAAGGGAAAGAAGTGTGCATAAGAAATATGTAAAGGGAAAGAAGTGTGCATAAGAAATATGTAAAGGGAAAGAAGTGTGCATAAGAAATATGTAAAGGGAAAGAAGTGTGCATAATAAATAAACACATGATGTGGGAACAAGCCCTCGAGTTAAATATGTAAAGGGAAAGAAGTGTGCATAAGAAATATGTAAAGGGAAAGAAGTGTGCATAAGAAATATGTAAAGGAAAAGAAGTGTGCATAAGAAATAAACACATGATGTGGGAAATAAGTGTGCATAAGAAATATGTAAAGGGAAAGAAGTGTGCATAAGAAATATGTAAAGGGAAAGAAGTGTGCATAAGAAATATGTAAAGGGATAGAAGTGTGCATAAGAAATATGTAAAGGGAAAGAAGTGTGCATAAGAAATATGTAAAGGGAAAGAAGTGTGCATAAGAAATATGTAAAGGGAAAGAAGTGTGCATAAGAAATATGTAAAGGGAAAGAAGTGTGCATAAGAAATATGTAAAGGGAAAGAAGTGTGCATAAGAAATATGTAAAGGGAAAGAAGTGTGCATAAGAAATATGTAAAGGGAAAGAAGTGTGCATAAGAAATATGTAAAGGGAAAGAAGTGTGCATAAGAAATTTGTAAAGGGAAAGAAGTGTGCATAAGAAATATGTAAAGGGAAAGAAGTGTGCATAAGAAATATGTAAAGGGAAAGAAGTGTGCATAAGAAATATGTAAAGGGAAAGAAGTGTGCATAAGAAATATGTAAAGGGAAAGAATTGTGCATAAGAAATATGTAAAGGGAAAGAAGTGTGCATAAGAAATATGTAAAGGGAAAGAAGTGTGCATAAGAAATATGTAAAGGGAAAGAAGTGTGCATAAGAAATATGTAAAGGGAAAGAATTGTGCATAAGAAATATGTAAAGGGAAAGAAGTGTGCATAAGAAATATGTAAAGGGAAAGAAGTGTGCATAAGAAATATGTAAAGGGAAAGAAGTGTGCATAAGAAATATGTAAAGGGAAAGAAGTGTGCATAAGAAATATGTAAAGGGAAAGAAGTGTGCATAAGAAATATGTAAAGGGAAAGAAGTGTGCATAAGAAATAAACACATGATGTGGGAACAAGCCCTCGAGTTAAATATGTAAAGGGAAAGAAGTGTGCATAAGAAATATGTAAAGGGAAAGAAGTGTGCATAAGAAATATGTAAAGGGATAGAAGTGTGCATAAGAAATATGTAAAGGGAAAGAAGTGTGCATAAGAAATATGTAAAGGGAAATAAGTGTGCATAAGAAATATGTAAAGGGAAAGAAGTGTGCATAAGAAATATGTAAAGGGAAAGAAGTGTGCATACAAAATATGTAAAGGGAAAGAAGTGTGCATAAGAAATATGTAAAGGGAAAGAAGTGTGCATAAGAAATATGTAAAGGGAAAGAAGTGTGCATAAGAAATATGTAAAGGGAAAGAAGTGTGCATAAGAAATATGTAAAGGGAAAGAAGTGTGCATAAGAAATATGTAAAGGGAAAGAAGTGTGCATAAGAAATATGTAAAGGGAAAGAAGTGTGCATAAGAAATATGTAAAGGGAAAGAAGTGTGCATAAGAAATATGTAAAGGGAAATAAGTGTGCATAAGAAATATGTAAAGGGAAAGAAGTGTGCATAAGAAATATGTAAAGGGAAAGAAGTGTGCATAAGAAATATGTAAAGGGAAAGAAGTGTGCATAAGAAATATGTAAAGGGAAAGAAGTGTGCATAAGAAATATGTAAAGGGAAAGAAGTGTGCATAAGAAATATGTAAAGGGAAATAAGTGTGCATAAGAAATATGTAAAGGGAAAGAAGTGTGCATAAGAAATATGTAAAGGGAATGAAGTGTGCATAAGAAATATGTAAAGGGAAAGAAGTGTGCATAAGAAATATGTAAAGGGAAAGAAGTGTGCATAAGAAATATGTAAAGGGAAAGAAGTGTGCATAAGAAATATGTAAAGGGAAAGAAGTGTGCATAAGAAATATGTAAAGGGAAAGAAGTGTGCATAAGAAATATTTAAAGGGAAAGAAGTGTGCATAAGAAATATGTAAAGGGAAAGAAGTGTGCATAAGAAATATGTAAAGGGAAAGAAGTGTGCATAAGAAATATGTAAAGGAAAAGAAGTGTGCATAAGAAATATGTAAAGGGAAAGAAGTGTGCATAATAAATAAACACATGATGTGGGAACAAGCCCTCGAGTTAAATATGTAAAGGGAAAGAAGTGTGCATAAGAAATATGTAAAGGGAAAGAAGTGTGCATAAGAAATATGTAAAGGAAAATAAGTGTGCATAAGAAATAAACACATGATGTGGGAAAGAAGTGTGCATAAGAAATATGTAAAGGGAAAGAAGTGTGCATAAGAAATATGTAAAGGGAAAGAAGTGTGCATAAGAAATATGTAAAGGGAAAGAAGTGTGCATAAGAAATATGTAAAGGGAAAGAAGTGTGCATAAGAAATATGTAAAGGGAAAGAAGTGTGCATAAGAAATATGTAAAGGGAAAGAAGTGTGCATAAGAAATATGTAAAGGGAAAGAAGTGTGCATAAGAAATATGTAAAGGGAAAGAAGTGTGCATAAGAAATATGTAAAGGGAAAGAAGTGTGCATAAGAAATATGTAAAGGGAAAGAAGTGTGCATAAGAAATATGTAAAGGGAAAGAAGTGTGCATAAGAAATATGTAAAGGGAAAGAAGTGTGCATAAGAAATAAACACATGATGTGGGAACAAGCCCTCGAGTTAAATATGTAAAGGGAAAGAAGTGTGCATAAGAAATATGTAAAGGGAAAGAAGTGTGCATAAGAAATATGTAAAGGGAAAGAAGTGTGCATAAGAAATATGTAAAGGGAAAGAAGTGTGCATAAGAAATATGTAAAGGGAAAGAAGTGTGCATAAGAAATATGTAAAGGGAAAGAAGTGTGCATAAGAAATATGTAAAGGGAAAGAAGTGTGCATAAGAAATATGTAAAGGGAAAGAAGTGTGCATAAGAAATATGTAAAGGGAAAGAAGTGTGCATAAGAAATATGTAAAGGGAAAGAAGTGTGCATAATAAATAAACACATGATGTGGGAACAAGCCCTCGAGTTAAATATGTAAAGGGAAAGAAGTGTGCATAAGAAATATGTAAAGGGAAAGAAGTGTGCATAAGAAATATGTAAAGGAAAAGAAGTGTGCATAAGAAATAAACACATGATGTGGGAAAGAAGTGTGCATAAGAAATATGTAAAGGGAAAGAAGTGTGCATAAGAAATATGTAAAGGGAAAGAAGTGTGCATAAGAAATATGTAAAGGGAAAGAAGTGTGCATAAGAAATATGTAAAGGGAAAGAAGTGTGCATAAGAAATATGTAAAGGGAAAGAAGTGTGCATAAGAAATATGTAAAGGGAAAGAAGTGTGCATAAGAAATATGTAAAGGGAAAGAAGTGTGCATAAGAAATATGTAAAGGGAAAGAAGTGTGCATAAGAAATATGTAAAGGGAAAGAAGTGTGCATAAGAAATATGTAAAGGGAAAGAAGTGTGCATAATAAATAAACACATGATGTGGGAACAAGCCCTCGAGTTAAATATGTAAAGGGAAAGAAGTGTGCATAAGAAATATGTAAAGGGAAAGAAGTGTGCATAAGAAATATGTAAAGGAAAATAAGTGTGCATAAGAAATAAACACATGATGTGGGAAAGAAGTGTGCATAAGAAATATGTAAAGGGAAAGAAGTGTGCATAAGAAATATGTAAAGGGAAAGAAGTGTGCATAAGAAATATGTAAAGGGAAAGAAGTGTGCATAAGAAATATGTAAAGGGAAAGAAGTGTGCATAAGAAATATGTAAAGGGAAAGAAGTGTGCATAAGAAATATGTAAAGGGAAAGAAGTGTGCATAAGAAATATGTAAAGGGAAAGAAGTGTGCATAAGAAATATGTAAAGGGAAAGAAGTGTGCATAAGAAATATGTAAAGGGAAAGAAGTGTGCATAAGAAATATGTAAAGGGAAAGAAGTGTGCATAAGAAATATGTAAAGGGAAAGAAGTGTGCATAAGAAATATGTAAAGGGAAAGAAGTGTGCATAAGAAATAAACACATGATGTGGGAACAAGCCCTCGAGTTAAATATGTAAAGGGAAAGAAGTGTGCATAAGAAATATGTAAAGGGAAAGAAGTGTGCATAAGAAATATGTAAAGGGAAAGAAGTGTGCATAAGAAATATGTAAAGGGAAAGAAGTGTGCATAAGAAATATGTAAAGGGAAAGAAGTGTGCATAAGAAATATGTAAAGGGAAAGAAGTGTGCATAAGAAATATGTAAAGGGAAAGAAGTGTGCATAAGAAATATGTAAAGGGAAAGAAGTGTGCATAAGAAATATGTAAAGGGAAAGAAGTGTGCATAAGAAATATGTAAAGGGAAAGAAGTGTGCATAATAAATAAACACATGATGTGGGAACAAGCCCTCGAGTTAAATATGTAAAGGGAAAGAAGTGTGCATAAGAAATATGTAAAGGGAAAGAAGTGTGCATAAGAAATATGTAAAGGAAAAGAAGTGTGCATAAGAAATAAACACATGATGTGGGAAAGAAGTGTGCATAAGAAATATGTAAAGGGAAAGAAGTGTGCATAAGAAATATGTAAAGGGAAAGAAGTGTGCATAAGAAATATGTAAAGGGAAAGAAGTGTGCATAAGAAATATGTAAAGGGAAAGAAGTGTGCATAAGAAATATGTAAAGGGAAAGAAGTGTGCATAAGAAATATGTAAAGGGAAAGAAGTGTGCATAAGAAATATGTAAAGGGAAAGAAGTGTGCATAAGAAATATGTAAAGGGAAAGAAGTGTGCATAAGAAATATGTAAAGGGAAAGAAGTGTGCATAAGAAATATGTAAAGGGAAAGAAGTGTGCATAAGAAATATGTAAAGGGAAAGAAGTGTGCATAAGAAATATGTAAAGGGAAAGAAGTGTGCATAAGAAATATGTAAAGGGAAAGAAGTGTGCATAAGAAATATGTAAAGGGAAAGAAGTGTGCATAAGAAATATGTAAAGGGAAAGAAGTGTGCATAAGAAATATGTAAAGGGAAAGAAGTGTGCATAAGAAATATGTAAAGGGAAAGAAGTGTGCATAAGAAATATGTAAAGGGAAAGAAGTGTGCATAAGAAATATGTAAAGGGAAAGAAGTGTGCATAAGAAATATGTAAAGGGAAAGAAGTGTGCATAAGAAATATGTAAAGGGAAAGAAGTGTGCATAAGAAATATGTAAAGGGAAAGAAGTGTGCATAAGAAATATGTAAAGGGAAAGAAGTGTGCATAAGAAATATGTAAAGGGAAAGAAGTGTGCATAAGAAATATGTAAAGGGAAAGAAGTGTGCATAAGAAATATGTAAAGGGAAAGAAGTGTGCATAAGAAATATGTAAAGGGAAAGAAGTGTGCATAAGAAATATGTAAAGGGAAAGAAGTGTGCATAAGAAATATGTAAAGGGAAAGAAGTGTGCATAAGAAATAAACACATGATGTGGGAACAAGCCCTCGAGTTAAATATGTAAAGGGAAAGAAGTGTGCATAAGAAATATGTAAAGGGAAAGAAGTGTGCATAAGAAATATGTAAAGGGAAAGAAGTGTGCATAAGAAATATGTAAAGGGAAAGAAGTGTGCATAAGAAATATGTAAAGGGAAATAAGTGTGCATAAGAAATATGTAAAGGGAAAGAAGTGTGCATAAGAAATATGTAAAGGGAAAGAAGTGTGCATACAAAATATGTAAAGGGAAAGAAGTGTGCATAAGAAATATGTAAAGGGAAAGAAGTGTGCATAAGAAATATGTAAAGGGAAAGAAGTGTGCATAAGAAATATGTAAAGGGAAAGAAGTGTGCATAAGAAATATGTAAAGGAAAAGAAGTGTGCATAAGAAATATGTAAAGGGAAAGAAGTGTGCATAAGAAATATGTAAAGGGAAAGAAGTGTGCATAAGAAATATGTAAAGGGAAAGAAGTGTGCATAAGAAATATGTAAAGGGAAAGAAGTGTGCATAAGAAATATGTAAAGGGAAGGAAGTGTGCATAAGAAATATGTAAAGGGAAAGAAGTGTGCATAAGAAATAAACACATGATGTGGGAACAAGCCCTCGAGTTAAATATGTAAAGGGAAAGAAGTGTGCATAAGAAATATGTAAAGGGAATGAAGTGTGCATAAGAAATATGTAAAGGGAAAGAAGTGTGCATAAGAAATATGTAAAGGGAAAGAAGTGTGCATAAGAAATATGTAAAGGGAAAGAAGTGTGCATAAGAAATATGTAAAGGGAAAGAAGTGTGCATAAGAAATATGTAAAGGGAAAGAAGTGTGCATAAGAAATATGTAAAGGGAAAGAAGTGTGCATAAGAAATATGTAAAGGGAAAGAAGTGTGCATAAGAAATATGTAAAGGGAAAGAAGTGTGCATAAGAAATATGTAAAGGAAAAGAAGTGTGCATAAGAAATATGTAAAGGGAAAGAAGTGTGCATAATAAATAAACACATGATGTGGGAACAAGCCCTCGAGTTAAATATGTAAAGGGAAAAGAAGTGTGCATAAGAAATATGTAAAGGGAAAGAAGTGTGCATAAGAAATATGTAAAGGAAAATAAGTGTGCATAAGAAATAAACACATGATGTGGGAAAGAAGTGTGCATAAGAAATATGTAAAGGGAAAGAAGTGTGCATAAGAAATATGTAAAGGGAAAGAAGTGTGCATAAGAAATATGTAAAGGGAAAGAAGTGTGCATAAGAAATATGTAAAGGGAAAGAATTGTGCATAAGAAATATGTAAAGGGAAAGAAGTGTGCATAAGAAATATGTAAAGGGAAAGAAGTGTGCATAAGAAATATGTAAAGGGAAAGAAGTGTGCATAAGAAATATGTAAAGGGAAAGAAGTGTGCATAAGAAATATGTAAAGGGAAAGAAGTGTGCATAAGAAATATGTAAAGGGAAAGAAGTGTGCATAAGAAATATGTAAAGGGAAAGAAGTGTGCATAAGAAATATGTAAAGGGAAAGAAGTGTGCATAAGAAATATGTAAAGGGAAAGAAGTGTGCATAAGAAATAAACACATGATGTGGGAACAAGCCCTCGAGTTAAATATGTAAAGGGAAAGAAGTGTGCATAAGAAATATGTAAAGGGAAAGAAGTGTGCATAAGAAATATGTAAAGGGAAAGAAGTGTGCATAAGAAATATGTAAAGGGAAAGAAGTGTGCATAAGAAATATGTAAAGGGAAAGAAGTGTGCATAAGAAATATGTAAAGGGAAAGAAGTGTGCATAAGAAATATGTAAAGGGAAAGAAGTGTGCATAAGAAATATGTAAAGGGAAAGAAGTGTGCATAAGAAATATGTAAAGGGAAAGAAGTGTGCATAAGAAATATGTAAAGGGAAAGAAGTGTGCATAAGAAATATGTAAAGGGAAAGAAGTGTGCATAATAAATAAACACATGATGTGGGAACAAGCCCTCGAGTTAAATATGTAAAGGGAAAGAAGTGTGCATAAGAAATATGTAAAGGGAAAGAAGTGTGCATAAGAAATATGTAAAGGAAAAGAAGTGTGCATAAGAAATAAACACATGATGTGGGAAAGAAGTGTGCATAAGAAATATGTAAAGGGAAAGAAGTGTGCATAAGAAATATGTAAAGGGAAAGAAGTGTGCATAAGAAATATGTAAAGGGAAAGAAGTGTGCATAAGAAATATGTAAAGGGAAAGAAGTGTGCATAAGAAATATGTAAAGGGAAAGAAGTTTGCATAAGAAATATGTAAAGGGAAAGAAGTGTGCATAAGAAATATGTAAAGGGAAAGAAGTGTGCATAAGAAATATGTAAAGGGAAAGAAGTGTGCATAAGAAATATGTAAAGGGAAAGAAGTGTGCATAAGAAATATGTAAAGGGAAAGAAGTGTGCATAAGAAATATGTAAAGGGAAAGAAGTGTGCATAAGAAATATGTAAAGGGAAAGAAGTGTGCATAAGAAATATGTAAAGGGAAAGAAGTGTGCATAAGAAATATGTAAAGGGAAAGAAGTGTGCATAAGAAATATGTAAAGGGAAAGAAGTGTGCATAAGAAATATGTAAAGGGAAAGAAGTGTGCATAAGAAATATGTAAAGGGAAAGAAGTGTGCATAAGAAATATGTAAAGGGAAAGAAGTGTGCATAAGAAATATGTTAAGGGAAAGAAGTGTGCATAAGAAATATGTAAAGGGAAAGAAGTGTGCATAAGAAATATGTAAAGGGAAAGAAGTGTGCATAAGAAATATGTAAAGGGAAAGAAGTGTGCATAAGAAATATGTAAAGGGAAAGAAGTGTGCATAAGAAATATGTAAAGGGAAAGAAGTGTGCATAAGAAATATGTAAAGGGAAAGAAGTGTGCATAAGAAATATGTAAAGGGAAAGAAGTGTGCATAAGAAATATGTAAAGGGAAAGAAGTGTGCATAAGAAATATGTAAAGGGAAAGAAGTGTGCATAAGAAATAAACACATGATGTGGGAACAAGCCCTCGAGTTAAATATGTAAAGGGAAAGAAGTGTGCATAAGAAATATGTAAAGGGAAAGAAGTGTGCATAAGAAATATGTAAAGGGAAAGAAGTGTGCATAAGAAATATGTAAAGGGAAAGAAGTGTGCATAAGAAATATGTAAAGGGAAATAAGTGTGCATAAGAAATATGTAAAGGGAAAGAAGTGTGCATAAGAAATATGTAAAGGGATAGAAGTGTGAATACAAAATATGTAAAGGGAAAGAAGTGTGCATAAGAAATATGTAAAGGGAAAGAAGTGTGCATAACAAATATGTAAAGGGAAAGAAGTGTGCATAAGAAATATGTAAAGGGAAAGAAGTGTGCATAACAAATATGTAAAGGGAAAGAAGTGTGCATAAGAAATATGTAAAGGGAAAGAAGTGTGCATAAGAAATATGTAAAGGGAAAGAAGTGTGCATAAGAAATATGTAAAGGGAAAGAAGTGTGCATAAGAAATATGTAAAGGGAAAGAAGTGTGCATAAGAAATATGTAAAGGGAAAGAAGTGTGCATAAGAAATATGTAAAGGGAAAGAAGTGTGCATAAGAAATAAACACATGATGTGGGAACAAGCCCTCGAGTTAAATATGTAAGGGAAAGAAGTGTGCATAAGAAATATGTAAAGGGAAAGAAGTGTGCATAAGAAATATGTAAAGGGAAAGAAGTGTGCATAAGAAATAAACACATGATGTGGGAACAAGCCCTCGAGTTAAATTTGTAAAGGGAAAGAAGTGTGCATAAGAAATATGTAAAGGGAAAGAAGTGTGCATAAGAAATATGTAAAGGGAAAGAAGTGTGCATAAGAAATATGTAAAGGGAAAGAAGTGTGCATAAGAAATATGTAAAGGGAAAGAAGTGTGCATAAGAAATATGTAAAGGGAAAGAAGTGTGCATAAGAAATATGTAAAGGGAAAGAAGTGTGCATAAGAAATATGTAAAGGGAAAGAAGTGTGCATAAGAAATATGTAAAGGGAAAGAAGTGTGCATAAGAAATATGTAAAGGGAAAGAAGTGTGCATAAGAAATATGTAAAGGGAAAGAAGTGTGCATAAGAAATATGTAAAGGGAAAGAAGTGTGCATAATAAATAAACACATGATGTGGGAACAAGCCCTCGAGTTAAATATGTAAAGGGAAAGAAGTGTGCATAATAAATATGTAAAGGGAAAGAAGTGTGCATAAGAAATATGTAAAGGAAAAGAAGTGTGCATAAGAAATAAACACATGATGTGGGAAAGAAGTGTGCATAAGAAATATGTAAAGGGAAAGAAGTGTGCATAAGAAATATGTAAAGGGAAAGAAGTGTGCATAAGAAATATGTAAAGGGAACGAAGTGTGCATAAGAAATATGTAAAGGGAAAGAAGTGTGCATAAGAAATATGTAAAGGGAAAGAAGTTTGCATAAGAAATATGTAAAGGGAAAGAAGTGTGCATAAGAAATATGTAAAGGGAAAGAAGTGTGCATAAGAAATATGTAAAGGGAAAGAAGTGTGCATAAGAAATATGTAAAGGGAAAGAAGTGTGCATAAGAAATATGTAAAGGGAAAGAAGTGTGCATAAGAAATATGTAAAGGGAAAGAAGTGTGCATAAGAAATATGTAAAGGGAAAGAAGTGTGCATAAGAAATATGTAAAGGGAAAGAAGTGTGCATAAGAAATATGTAAAGGGAAAGAAGTGTGCATAAGAAATATGTAAAGGGAAAGAAGTGTGCATAAGAAATATGTAAAGGGAAAGAAGTGTGCATAAGAAATATGTAAAGGGAAAGAAGTGTGCATAAGAAATATGTAAAGGGAAAGAAGTGTGCATAAGAAATATGTAAAGGGAAAGAAGTGTGCATAAGAAATATGTAAAGGGAAAGAAGTGTGCATAAGAAATATGTAAAGGGAAAGAAGTGTGCATAAGAAATATGTAAAGGGAAAGAAGTGTGCATAAGAAATATGTAAAGGGAAAGAAGTGTGCATAAGAAATATGTAAAGGGAAAGAAGTGTGCATAAGAAATATGTAAAGGGAAAGAAGTGTGCATAAGAAATATGTAAAGGGAAAGAAGTGTGCATAAGAAATATGTAAAGGGAAAGAAGTGTGCATAAGAAATATGTAAAGGGAAAGAAGTGTGCATAAGAAATAAACACATGATGTGGGAACAAGCCCTCGAGTTAAATATGTAAAGGGAAAGAAGTGTGCATAAGAAATATGTAAAGGGAAAGAAGTGTGCATAAGAAATATGTAAAGGGAAAGAAGTGTGCATAAGAAATATGTAAAGGGAAAGAAGTGTGCATAAGAAATATGTAAAGGGAAATAAGTGTGCATAAGAAATATGTAAAGGGAAAGAAGTGTGCATAAGAAATATGTAAAGGGATAGAAGTGTGAATACAAAATATGTAAAGGGAAAGAAGTGTGCATAAGAAATATGTAAAGGGAAAGAAGTGTGCATAAGAAATATGTAAAGGGAAAGAAGTGTGCATAATAAATATGTAAAGGGAAAGAAGTGTGCATAACAAATATGTAAAGGGAAAGAAGTGTGCATAAGAAATATGTAAAGGGAAAGAAGTGTGCATAAGAAATATGTAAAGGGAAAGAAGTGTGCATAAGAAATATGTAAAGGGAAAGAAGTGTGCATAAGAAATATGTAAAGGGAAAGAAGTGTGCATAAGAAATATGTAAAGGGAAAGAAGTGTGCATAAGAAATATGTAAAGGGAAAGAAGTGTGCATAAGAAATAAACACATGATGTGGGAACAAGCCCTCGAGTTAAATATGTAAGGGAAAGAAGTGTGCATAAGAAATATGTAAAGGGAAAGAAGTGTGCATAAGAAATATGTAAAGGGAAAGAAGTGTGCATAGGAAATAAACACATGATGTGGGAACAAGCCCTCGAGTTAAATATGTAAAGGGAAAGAAGTGTGCATAAGAAATATGTAAAGGGAAAGAAGTGTGCATAAGAAATATGTAAAGGGAAAGAAGTGTGCATAAGAAATATGTAAAGGGAAAGAAGTGTGCATAAGAAATATGTAAAGGGAAAGAAGTGTGCATAAGAAATATGTAAAGGGAAAGAAGTGTGCATAAGAAATATGTAAAGGGAAAGAAGTGTGCATAAGAAATATGTAAAGGGAAAGAAGTGTGCATAAGAAATATGTAAAGGGAAAGAAGTGTGCATAAGAAATATGTAAAGGGAAAGAAGTGTGCATAAGAAATAAACACATGATGTGGGAACAAGCCCTCGAGTTAAATATGTAAAGGGAAAGAAGTGTGCATAAGAAATATGTAAAGGGAAAGAAGTGTGCATAAGAAATATGTAAAGGAAAAGAAGTGTGCATAAGAAATAAACACATGATGTGGGAAAGAAGTGTGCATAAGAAATATGTAAAGGGAAAGAAGTGTGCATAAGAAATATGTAAAGGGAAAGAAGTGTGCATAAGAAATATGTAAAGGGAAAGAAGTGTGCATAAGAAATATGTAAAGGGAAAGAAGTGTGCATAAGAAATATGTAAAGGGAAAGAAGTGTGCATAAGAAATATGTAAAGGGAAAGAAGTGTGCATAAGAAATATGTAAAGGGAAAGAAGTGTGCATAAGAAATATGTAAAGGGAAAGAAGTGTGCATAAGAAATAAACACATGATGTGGGAACAAGCCCTCGAGTTAAATATGTAAAGGGAAAGAAGTGTGCATAAGAAATATGTAAAGGGAAAGAAGTGTGCATAAGAAATATGTAAAGGGAAAGAAGTGTGCATAAGAAATAAACACATGATGTGGGAACAAGCCCTCGAGTTAAATATGTAAAGGGAAAGAAGTGTGCATAAGAAATATGTAAAGGGAAAGAAGTGTGCATAAGAAATATGTAAAGGGAAAGAAGTGTGCATAAGAAATATGTAAAGGGAAAGAAGTGTGCATAAGAAATATGTAAAGGGAAAGAAGTGTGCATAAGAAATATGTAAAGGGAAAGAAGTGTGCATAAGAAATATGTAAAGGGAAAGAAGTGTGCATAAGAAATATGTAAAGGGAAAGAAGTGTGCATAAGAAATATGTAAAGGGAAAGAAGTGTGCATAAGAAATATGTAAAGGGAAAGAAGTGTGCATAAGAAATATGTAAAGGGAAAGAAGTGTGCATAAGAAATATGTAAAGGGAAAGAAGTGTGCATAAGAAATATGTAAAGGGAAAGAAGTGTGCATAAGAAATATGTAAAGGGAAAGAAGTGTGCATAAGAAATATGTAAAGGGAAAGAAGTGTGCATAAGAAATATGTAAAGGGAAAGAAGTGTGCATAAGAAATATGTAAAGGGAAAGAAGTGTGCATAAGAAATAAACACATGATGTGGGAACAAGCCTCGAGTTAAATATGTAAAGGGAAAGAAGTGTGCATAAGAAATATGTAAAGGGAAAGAAGTGTGCATAAGAAATATGTAAAGGGAAAGAAGTGTGCATAAGAAATAACACATGATGTAGGGAAAGAAGTGTGCATAAGAAATATGTAAAGGGAAAGAAGTGTGCATAAGAAATATGTAAAGGGAAAGAAGTGTGCATAAGAAATATGTAAAGGGAAAGAAGTGTGCATAAGAAATATGTAAAGGGAAAGAAGTGTGCATAAGAAATATGTAAAGGGAAAGAAGTGTGCATAAGAAATATGTAAAGGGAAAGAAGTGTGCATAAGAAATATGTAAAGGGAAAGAAGTGTGCATAAGAAATATGTAAAGGGAAAGAAGTGTGCATAAGAAATATGTAAAGGGAAAGAAGTGTGCATAAGAAATATGTAAAGGGAAAGAAGTGTGCATAAGAAATATGTAAAGGGAAAGAAGTGTGCATAAGAAATATGTAAAGGGAAAGAAGTGTGCATAAGAAATATGTAAAGGGAAAGAAGTGTGCATAAGAAATATGTAAAGGGAAAGAAGTGTGCATAAGAAATATGTAAAGGGAAAGAAGTGTGCATAAGAAATATGTAAAGGGAAAGAAGTGTGCATAAGAAATATGTAAAGGGAAAGAAGTGTGCATAAGAAATATGTAAAGGGAAAGAAGTGTGCATAAGAAATATGTAAAGGGAAAGAAGTGTGCATAAGAAATATGTAAAGGGAAAGAAGTGTGCATAAGAAATATGTAAAGGGAAAGAAGTGTGCATAAGAAATATGTAAAGGGAAAGAAGTGTGCATAAGAAATATGTAAAGGGAAAGAAGTGTGCATAAGAAATATGTAAAGGGAAAGAAGTGTGCATAAGAAATATGTAAAGGGAAAGAAGTGTGCATAAGAAATATGTAAAGGGAAAGAAGTGTGCATAAGAAATATGTAAAGGGAAAGAAGTGTGCATAAGAAATATGTAAAGGGAAAGAAGTGTGCATAAGAAATATGTAAAGGGAAAGAAGTGTGCATAAGAAATATGTAAAGGGAAAGAAGTGTGCATAAGAAATATGTAAAGGGAAAGAAGTGTGCATAAGAAATATGTAAAGGGAAAGAAGTGTGCATAAGAAATATGTAAAGGGAAAGAAGTGTGCATAAGAAATATGTAAAGGGAAAGAAGTGTGCATAAGAAATATGTAAAGGGAAAGAAGTGTGCATAAGAAATATGTAAAGGGAAAGAAGTGTGCATAAGAAATATGTAAAGGGAAAGAAGTGTGCATAAGAAATATGTAAAGGGAAAGAAGTGTGCATAAGAAATATGTAAAGGGAAAGAAGTGTGCATAAGAAATATGTAAAGGGAAAGAAGTGTGCATAAGAAATATGTAAAGGGAAAGAAGTGTGCATAAGAAATATGTAAAGGGAAAGAAGTGTGCATAAGAAATATGTAAAGGGAAAGAAGTGTGCATAAGAAATATGTAAAGGGAAAGAAGTGTGCATAAGAAATATGTAAAGGGAAAGAAGTGTGCATAAGAAATATGTAAAGGGAAAGAAGTGTGCATAAGAAATATGTAAAGGGAAAGAAGTGTGCATAAGAAATATGTAAAGGGAAAGAAGTGTGCATAAGAAATATGTAAAGGGAAAGAAGTGTGCATAAGAAATATGTAAAGGGAAAGAAGTGTGCATAAGAAATATGTAAAGGGAAAGAAGTGTGCATAAGAAATATGTAAAGGGAAAGAAGTGTGCATAAGAAATATGTAAAGGGAAAGAAGTGTGCATAAGAAATATGTAAAGGGAAAGAAGTGTG
>JBAIAA010000203.1:0-103810 GCA_037893245.1 Crossaster papposus
GTACAGTTATCCAATCGAAACTTATTTTGCATACCAGTGCAAGCCTGCAAGGGGTCTACATCATGGGTAAAAATCATAACACTAGTGACAGCACGACATAGCCCTACTTATCCTGCAAACCTTTTATCGAGTGACAAACATTTGCAAATAAATGCAAAACGCAACACACCGGGTGTGCTTAACAACCCATGTAGACCCCTAGTGCAAATAACCCAGTTTAAAAGCATTTACTGAAAAAGAAGGCCTAAATTTAAAATCTATCTACTTCCACATTATTTCTTTGCATATAGAACTTGGAAAAGAGCAGCACGTGCTCTCAGAGCAGCTGGTGGCCAAGAAAGAGATTGGCAGACAATCAGGAAGAAATGGCGGGACATGGCTTCAAAAGCCAAAGCACATGCAGCTCCAAGGACAGGTGAGTGTGATTCTAAATAGGGGAGATTATGGTGGGTTGGAACAGTTTTTAGAAAATTGTCTAGGCAGCACACCACTAAATAATGTGCTATTTAGTGTTGTGCGGCCTTTCAATAAAACACTGACAAATTGATCGGACAGACCGTTTGTGCAGTTGGACTGGTGAATTTCATCAGAATTAAAAACGATCGTGCAAGGATTGTTTAAAAAGGTGGGTTTTCTTTCAGGCCTAGACATTGCACAGAGTATCAAATCAAGTATCATTGAAAGAATTATAAGCTTAGTTAGGCTACAATTCCTGAAATTATTGTTTTGGAAAGGCAAATGTTAGTAGATTTAGAGCTCTTTTTAAAGGCAAAACTTTAAAATAGCGGGTCTCCGGAGGCAGAACAATAGCTGCCTGAAAAATGGTATTGAGGGCGGCGCATACCCGTACTGCTTCCCAATGTGAGGTCCCCCCCCCCCCAGAAGAAGATGAGCCAATTTCACAGGTATTCCTTAAGGAGATTCATAAACATTGAGATATGTGGGGTATGCATGTTTTTTGTATCAAATTAAAGAGCCCATCATAATCTTTTATTTGATGCGTCTTACGGTGATATTAAAAATTGTTAAATAGCTATGAAGAATCTTGAAAATTGGGTTTAAAATGAAAAAGGGTGAAAATTTGTGTTTTCAACGGGGTCCTGGTTGCTTTGACTAAGTTTGTTTTTCAAAACTATACTTTATGAATTTCTATCGTTGTTTTTTTTGCGAACAGGATTCAGAGGCTACAGATGTCAGTGTGTCCCAAGATGAGAACAGTCATCAAGTCTCTCAAGCCCAGCCTCAGGCACAGTCTACTCAGCCTCGGTCTCTGTCGTGTTCTGGTACTAGTAGTAGTAGAAATAGTAGTAGTGGTACAACCAGGCCATCTAATACATCAGAAACACAGAGACCTGCACAGATCAGGCAATTAGAAATACAGGAGGAGTTGCTGAGAATTCAACAGGCTAAATTAAAGGTTAAACAACAACAGGTACAAATAAGCCAATCCATTTTACAAGAATTAAAAACTCTCAATAATACCTTCCTAGCAAATCAGCCCACAGTCATGGATCTGCTCATTTCAACTCAACAATAATAATTTGTATTCATTAACAACATCCAACAACATTAACAGTATTTTAATGTTGCTTCGGGCCTGTTGAAGGCGCAGGAGTTTTGAAGGCCAAATATGACCGCCTGATGCTAAATTCATTTCAAGCTTACTTGAGTTGAAGAGTTCCCCAGTCTGTGACAACACGGAAAGACTAGTTACTTACAGAAAACCTTTGATATTCGATGGTTAGACAGACGAGAGCATTTTATTATATCCACTTGTTATGTTAAGTTAAAATTTGTGATGTATCATACAACTCCTATATGTTTTGGCTGCTTGCTGCGATCACCAAGTCCGCATTACGCTAGGTAGAGAATTGTTTTGTCCGAGAAATACAAATTTAAATAATAGTAACACTAACACACACTTTCAAAAATTATGGTCCTGTATTAAGGTAGAATTTTAACCTGAACAAGTTAAATACATGACAAGTGAGGGAATGCTTTGATTATATCGCACTAAATTGGAACCAACATAAACATTTAGAAAAATTCCCTGACAATTTGGTCTCGAGCCGCTATGGCTGCTGCACCAGGTTGACCTTGGTAGTCATCTGCTTGATCTGGACGAGGCTGAACAAAGTAATCTTGTGGCTCTCCCATCTCTTTGGCCAGGTTGAATAGAACTGTGCAGGCGACAATAGTGCGGCATGCATTCTTTGGTTTGACACGAAGCCCAACAGCTAGACACGGAAACTTGGCCTTTATTTGCCCGTTGACCTGCTCTATAAAGACTCGTGTTTTTGGATGAGCTCTGAAAAAATAAAAAGAACGACATTCATTCAAAATGTTAAATGTTGCTTTACAATCTCCAGTAATACCCCTAAAACGCTTAGAAATAAGAAAAGTACAGGTGGTCCTGACACTACTATCGGTTGATCTCCTAAAGTTAATGTTTCAGATGTCCCGATGTTGCTAATTAGATTTCGAAATTGCTATCTACAGTAGATAGCATATAAAAAGTAGGCATGGCTTTCTGCTGTAGATAGCGCCTAAAAGGTGGTTTTTATAATTACATGTATTTATAATTGGTGTCAATGTTGTTCACATAGCAGGTGGTCAGGATATTTATTTCTACAATAATTAGCTTATACAAATTGGTTTAAATTTTAAAAGTCAGCACAAAACAGAAGGTCTCGACCATATTATTTGTTTCATGCTGAACATTGATGTAGCTCATACCGGTACCAGTGGTCAATATTATAAAACTTTAAAATCACTTTTAAAATCACTTTAATCCAATTCAAGTTAGAATGTTTAAGGTGATTTCAAACTTCAAATTGATATTAGATGTTTAGTTGTTTGGTAACTAATAAATTGTATCACTCTTAATTTCCAGAACCAGCTGAAACCCCAAAGCTTGAATGGAGTTGAAGTTGATTTTAAAGTTTTATGAAATTGGCCAATGGTAATACCTGTAAAAGGTGGTGCCGACGTTGCTTTCTACTACAGTAGATAGTTTGCTATATTTTGTTTCAACATTAATATCTGCACTAGATAGCATAGCAGGTGATTCGACAATTGACATTGCTATCTTCAGTAGACAGTTTGAAATACTACCAAGAGTACTGCTTGTTTGGGTTGAGTTTGCAATTTGATTGTATACTTGCCTGTTATAGGCATATTCTGCAGGTGTCCTTGGGTTTAAAATTGGTGTTATGAGCCAGGGCTTGAGTGGATATCCACCATCACCAACGAGGACGCCTGCCTTTCTGCCAGCCTCAAACTCTGCAGCGATGTTGCTGTGTGTGAGAATCCGACTATCGTGGGTTGATCCTGGCCATCTGGCAACCACATTGGTTATCTTGTATTTTGTGTTGCACATTAGTTGCACATTTATCGATTTCCGCCGCTTTCTATTTACATACACATATGCGTCGTCTCCGTATCTGTGGATTGGTTGAACAAATTCAGAAGTTGCAGTCAGTTGTTAGAAAATTATGTTAATATGCTACAAATGTTAATATTATGAATTATAATTTTTCTGTAAGATGTTGCAATAAATCAGCAAAAAGGACATTTGATTCTGTTATTCATTTGAAAATGACCATTGCAGTAGTATAACTGTAATCTTGGCTATAAATACTTCATGCCCTACAGCACGTTTCACATGATGCACAAAGTTGCACAAAGTTGCACAATGTGCGTAAACAAGTTTGCGTTGAAAGTTGCACAAGTTGCATACAAAAGTTTAACATTTTGCGTAAAAAAAGTTGCGTAAAGAAGCTTAACAAGTTGGGTAAAAAGTTACACAAGTTGCATAGAAAGTTACACAAGCTACGTAAACAACTACACAAGTTGCGTAAAAAGGTTACACATGTGAAAACAAATTTAACAAGATGCATACAAAATGTGTTCACGAACTTTACATAACTTTTGAAACAAAAATTACACAAAATTAATATGTTTTTACACAACAAGTTGGTTAGTTTATATGTTACACAGTTTATATGTTACACGACATTTACGCATTTTTTACGCAGCAGATATACAGTGTATTCTACTTTTTTGTTCACACGCGCATGGTTAATATATTTTACCCCACTGTACCCCGGCACTGTACATACCCTTTCCCCATAGATTATTCTAACGTGTGACAAACCACATGCCTGCTATTTTGTGAACTTCATTGTGTGCTTTCAAATGTTTTAATGATTTCAAATAAAATAGACTTACTTTGCACCCCTCAACAAAACATGAGTGCAATCCACGGCACTCACAACTCGGGGCATACCGCTTACAGCATAGAAGTCAGCTTGAGTGGCCGCAACTTCAGCTGGGGTTGTTGGAAATGAAATTATGTCATCTTTCATCCGCACAAGAAGACTGTTCACCCGGCGGACAATCCTGCTTGCGCTAGCCTTGCTGATGCCGTGATGGTCACCATGGTTGTTGTGAACGGTGCCACTGGCGTAGAATTTCAGCGCCGTAAATACTTGCATCCGCCCATCGATGGCATGACTTCTCGATGTTTGCCGATCCAATTGCGGAGCCAAGATGTCTAAAATGTGCATTACACCTCTTCTCGTAAACCTATACCGCTCGTACATTTCATCTTCATTGTATTTATCCAAAGGGTTTTGCCTGTCGCGTAAAACTCGCTCTCGACGAAGTCCTCTGGCCACCCGATCGCCCAGCAATATTTGCAGATCGGCCATCATCGAGTAACACACTGATTTATTTTAGTAAACAACAACTTTTAAATTTGGCGCGAAATCGATCACATGATAATTTACACTAAGAACAGTTCCTACGTCCCGTCTCGATGAGACGTAGGCTAAGACCTGTATGCAACTTAGTGAGATGGGTACTAAGTGCCGTATGCGTCTTAGTGGTCTTTGTGAAACTCCCGCTAAGATGCATCTTACACTAAGTCCTATAACCGGACTTAAGGATGCTTAAAACGCATCTTAGTGCTTAGTGAAACAGGCCCCAGAACTCGTTCTACTATGGGAAGGGGAGGGTGTTTATGGAAGTTGTCACAAGAACTATTTCTCATCGTTTTCATTATTGTTTTGGAGATGCTGCAACAGTTCTGCTGCGTGAAGTATCATGGGATTGTATGTTTTTTGCTGGTCTGCAGAGATAAATCTGTATATTTATGATTTGCTGGTATGCCAGCAGTGTGGTTGCGTAACTATATTGTCCAGAGCGTAATTCTTAATGTAATTGTTTTCTTAGTGATATACGCTTCTGGGAAGTCAGTTCTGGCCACATTTTTTTCTGCGAGATTGCAGTCGGTATAGGAGGAAGTGGGTGGGGGGGTTACGTGTACAAGTTTCAAGAGAACCCCTCCGTGTTTTTCGTTATTTTCTTGAGACGCAGTTCTGCTGACAAGTATCATATGAATTGTATTTGTGACTGGCAGAGTTAAATCTGTAATTGTACGTTATCTAGTGGGTATGCCCGGTATGCCAGAGAGTGGTTGTTTGACTGGCCTCTCCGGAGCGTAATTCTTAACTCTTTTTTGGGGGTTTGTGGTTTGTGTATTGCAACAGTGGTCCTTTGTTTTTAGTTCACTCAGTGATTGATTATTACCGGTGATAATATGCCGTCCCCTTTTTCTCTCCTTTTTTGGAAGGGGAGCAGGGCATATTTTTTGTGCTATATTATGCACTTCATCAGTCACAAGGACAAATACCGGCTTTTGGGGGGTATTGATCGAAAGGAAGGCGTCTTGACTTATTTATTTTGTTTTAGTCTTGAGAGCCATTTCTTTGATCATTGTTTTGTTCTTCCAATAGTTCCAATAGGATTTGCATATTCTCCTCATCCAGGTTGTTTTCTTCTTGGTTGGATTGTGGAGATGCTTTAGTCCTAGATCAAACAAGTTCATATTTTATGTTTTTGTGCCGTTTGTATGCCAAGGGTTGGGTATCAAATAGCCTACATGTAATTAGGTATTCGTTTTCACTAATCCAGTGCCAGTGTTTGAGGAGGGCCCGTTTGAGAGCTGGGTGCGCGAATCGTGGATAGTATGGTAGGACGAACACCAGTGGGGTATTGTGGGTTTTTTGTGTGTTTTTTTCACGCTTAGAGTCCGCGGAAGGTTCGCCCCTTTGAGGAAGGGCTAGGTCTTCGTTTGTGTATCCGCGCTTTTTAAGTTGGTCCTTGAATAATTCAACCCTCTCCTCAAAGTCTTTTAAATGGGTACATACGGTTGTTCCAGTCACTTCGCCCTTGATTAAGCAGCCAAATACCAACTTAGGGTGTGCTAAATCTCTCTATGCTGCTGTATACAAGACTCTCTGCAAGATGCACCAAACTCCTCTTCTTATTAATAGGAAACTTTTGGGACATCTCACTTCACTGGGGTAACTAGTCAGGGTACATGTAGGCTAACTAGGTGTTATGAGTAATCACTTCTTAAACAAAGACATAATTCATGTTGTTTTATGTTATACGTATATCTCTAGGGTGGTGCTTTGTGGATTCAATATGGGGCTTCGAATAATGACCTTTGACCCTTAAGGTCATATGTGGCGGTCGATTTGTATCTTACATTTTTATCACAAGAATTTAATTTTTTCTACTTCCAGTGTAATTATGACCATTTTGACATCAAGATCATACAAGTACATATGTTGCCGATATATACAATTTATAGTGTTTTATTCCAGGGTCAATGACCTTTGACCTCTGCTCCTAGAATAAATAACTCCCATACCCGCCACGTAAGTTAAAATTAGTCTCTTCGATTTGTTTGTGCTCATTTTTATTTAATGATAATTTTCCTGTTATAAATATGACATTTTAGTAATAAAATAGTTTTTTGACCTTTGACCTCATTTTGGGAGGTCAGGATTTGGTCCCAAGGGTCAATAATTATTTGATGCCATCTTCCTTTGTAATTCTGTGCATTTTGACACCAAGATCATCTATATACCATATTTTGTTGCTGAAATATATTTTTTAGTGATTTAGGCAGGGGTCAATGACCTTTGACCTCTAATAAAAAAAGTTCCCCAAGCCCTATCCCTCCTTCCTTTTTTGTGGTAGTTGTCCATACCCATACCCACCAAAATCAGTTGAAATTAGCTTCTTTTAAATTTTTTCACAGATTGGCTCAATATATGGCTAATTTAGGGTTACTATATACATACTGTGTTTAATACTTAGTAAAGTGCCGTCCAGATAATTATGTAACTAAGTACAATAAACTAATATTAATAGCACTTGGGTTTTTCCAGCATTTTTGCACTGATTGATTAAGTCGATCATTGTTGATCATTGATTTGGACATTTCTTTCCCATTTTCCATTGACCGATAATAATATCTTTGCTTACATTTTTTGTGGGTGGTAAAACTGTTAAAGCCGTTAAAGTGTCTGCCGATGCTAGTTGAAATAAGCAAACCTTTCAGTTATTTTTCTCGAAGCAGTAACACGGAAGTAAGTTAGTAAGTACAAATACGTTCAAGTCGACATGAAATTCAACATGAAGAGCGCCCCCAAGAGACAACACGCTCAGCGTTTTGATTCTGGCCGTTTTCCAAACCTCAGTTTAGGCTCAATCCGGCTCCATCGCCATTGACGAATTACTGCAGCTCGAAATCTCAGACAATTGGCATGGCGAGTTGTTAAAGTACTCATACACAATTTTCTGGAGCCTCAGTATACCGTGCAGCGGTATGGGAGTAATTTTGTACAGTTTGTACATATTTGTTTTGGCAATAGTCGATGTTAAATTGTGGTATTTAGTCCAAAATGCACCTTTGTTGACCATAATATGTAATTTTTCAAACGATTCCGTGATTGAATTTAGATTTTTGTGCAAACATAGTGCCACATTCACATTACACTTCATTCGTATTCAAATGTTGACATTTGTCATAAACAAAACTAGCTGTGACTTCGTCTTGGACAAACAAGCGAACTATACAGGGGCGGATACAGGGAGGGGGGGGGCGTGGGGGCGCACGCCCCCTCTTTTGCTTGAGAGAAAGAAAAAAAACGAAAAAAAAAAAAAAAAACGGGAAAAAAACAATTGCGTTCACCATTTTGTTGCTCGGTAAATTTTCACGCCCCCCCCCCGTTTGGAAAATCCTGGATCCGCCGCTGCTATAAAACTATAACAACGGCAATAGCTAAGTTTGTAGTAAGTGTCAGTAGGTAATATTACTAATGGGAATAGGTTATTATTGTATGTATGCGTAATTGCAATGTGTAATAAGTTAATTAGCTGTTTCGGCAATTCAGCCGAAACAGCTATTGTAATCGTTAAGATTTTCTTCTGTTTGTACAGACGTGTTTCGATCGAGCTCCGCTGTAAGTTAGTTTTTTGTAACTTTTAGACCTTCTATGGTCCCAGTTTC
The DNA here is from genome assembly GCA_037893245.1 of Crossaster papposus. NCBI lineage: Eukaryota > Metazoa > Echinodermata > Asteroidea > Velatida > Solasteridae > Crossaster > Crossaster papposus. The sequence continues at coordinate 8,369 of JBAIAA010000203.1, forward strand.
TATATCAGTTTGTTCTGTAGATCAGGCTAGACCATCCTCAATCTGTCGGGTTTTATCATTTTCCTGTATTTTAACGATAATTTTTTACACAATTTGTATTGGTTTTCTGCTTTGGCTAGCCATCATGGCTAGTCAAGCGGGACCAGCCATTCAGGGTCAGCCAAGCGCAAGCATGGCTGGCGTTGGCAGACCCATTGTTCCGGTTGACGAGACTTTCAAAAACGTCACACGGAACAATGGGATCAGCTTTCGGGCATCCGATACTGTATCCGTGCAGTCCTATATTGACCACTTCACAAAACAACAACCTGCTAAAGATGTACTTTCGGCTTCTCGAATTTCCAATGGTCGCATTGCTATTTATTTAAGTTCGAAAGAGGCCGTTGTGGACGCAGTCCAACAAGGACTCGACTACAGCGGGACCTTCGTCGAGCTCACCCCGCTCGTTCGCCCCACCACCCGAATTACCCTGTCCAATGTCTACCCCGAGATCCCAAACACCGTTCTTGTACACAACCTTTCTTCATTTTGTAAGGTAGTGTCTCAGATTCGGCCCATTCCCCTTGGCCTCAAGCAAAATCAGTCACATATAATGTCCTTCCAAAGACAAGTCCATGTCTTACTAGCTCCAAACATCCTTCCCCCTGATCACATCAATTTCACTTTCTCGGGTGTCAACTACCGTGTCTTCCTCTCAACGGAGTCGGTGCGGTGTTTTAACTGCGGCGAGTTTGGGCATGTCAGCCGCTCCTGCAAGAAACGACGACCCGACGACGACAATGACAAACATGACGACGGTGAAGTACCGAACAAACCTGACAATCCACTCAATCCACCCCCAACCTTTGTCCACAACAAATCCAGTACCAAATACCAGGCAAAAAAGTCAATACTTCCCGCCCCACACCAGCCAGTTCCATCAGCTGGGACCGCCGGGCCTGCGCCGGCGCCCACTGCCCCGGTTGGGGCGCCCACTGCCCCGGTTGGGGCGCCCACTGCCCCGGTTGGGGCGCCCACTGCCCCGGTTGGGGCGCCCACTGCCCCGGTTGGGGCGCCCACTGCCCCGGTTGGGGCGCCCACTGCCCCGGTTGGGGCGCCCACTGCCCCGGTTGGGGCGCCCACTGCCCCGGTTGGGGCGCCCACTGCCCCGGTTGGGGCGCCCACTGCCCCGGTTGGGGCGCCCACTGCCCCGGTTGGGGCGCCCACTGCCCCGGTTGGGGCGCCCACTGCCCCGGGTGGGGCGCCCACTGCCCCGGGTGGGGCGCCCACTGCCCCGGGTGGGGCGCCCACTGCCCCGGGTGGGGCGCCCACTGCCCCGGGTGGGGCGCCCACTGCCCCGGGTGGGGCGCCCACTGCCCCGGGTGGGGCGCCCACTGCCCCGGGTGGGGCGCCCACTGCCCCGGTTCCCGGGTGGGGCACCCACCTCTGCCCCCCCTGGTAATAAACAACCAGGTTTGTCTACTAAAACAACCCGGCCAGCTGTGGGCGCCGGACCTGCGCCCGGCAAGGAAGCTGAACCCACATGTATCCCTGAAACACCCAAACCTCACTCCAAACCCCCTCCCAAACAACCCTCCACTGATCCCTCCAAGACAACTACCCATCCAAACCCGCCATCGAAGAGTCTTTATGTTTGGGGATCACCCCCTCAGCCGTCACGACTCTTTTCTGACATAACCAAAGGAAAACAAACCCGAAGAAAAACGTCCTCGCCTCCACCTCCCAAACTTGTCAAACTGTCCCACAATTCCTCAAAACAAACGCCCACATCCTCAGTGATCCCCGAACCGAACGGCTCTCCGTCCCTTTCCCAAGCCCTTGACACCCAAACACCCGTTCCTTCCTCCCCCGCCTCAACAGCCGCAGAAACAAACACTGACACCGACAACATGTTGTGGGAAGACACACAGACCGACGATGACTCTATTCCTTAGTCAATTTTCACCACAAAAGGTCCTCTCTCACACTCACAGATGATCAACTTTCTCTCCCAAGTCAAAGCTAAAAAGAAAAAGACACAGGTCGTAAAGAAATTCACATCTGACATCCCGGGACTTGTGAAACAACTAAAACCCCTGCGAAATCATCCCCTCCTGCAAAAAAAGCGTGCAGCAGAGAGTGCAGAAACTGATCAGATCACTCGATGTTTAATTTCTCATATTCAAAATGGAATCTCATTTGTCTCTTTTTCATAATATGTTTGTGGCTCTTTCGTTCCTCACTCTAAATACAGGGGGATGCTCTACTGCAACACGGAACGCCTCCTTTCAAGTTTGTGTTCATAATATTTGTAATAATCCTTTTTGCAAGAAACATATAGCCTCACGGAACAATGCCCCTGTTGGAACACGTGGCCTTATACGCCCTTATGCGCCCCCGATTCGTTTAAAGGATCCGGTGTCACTACCCTCGTTAAAAAGGGTAGTTTTAACCAGTTTGCGCCGGGATTATTTTAACATCGCCGAGCCCACGGGCGGGATTATTTTTAACGAAACTCGATCCGAAGCGGGTTCAGGCTGATAGTGTCGGGAAGCACACCCACGCATTTCCGGCCTTGCGCGCTGCTGACATACATTTCCGAACTTGAACTTGGCGTGTTTATGCGTCATCCGTTTTGAATTTTGGAAAATTTTTTGCGTTTATATACGTCATCCGGCGCGAACTGGTTAATATTCTGGATTCTAGTGTTATCTGCCGCGGACACATTCTTTATACTAAACTCGATTTTCAAAATACTTTATATCACACCTACAACGTTTTAATTCCTCAAACCGACAATGTTGCCCTCCAAGCCATTAGTGATCTCGCTGATCATTGTTGTCAGTGTTCCGATGGGGTCATTGTTCTGGGAGGCGATTTCAATTGTACGGAATGTCCCTCTATTGATCGTTTGCGTACGCTCACTGAACACAGGCGCCGAATCTCTATGGCTCTTACAAACGCTGTCAATACGCTGTCTTTTTGTGACATCTGGCGTGGACTGCACCCGTCTGACCAAAAATTTACTTGGTCTAGAAATAATCCCGCCCACCCTTGTGGAATTTCCCAAGCGAGGTTGGATCGTTTTTATTCGGACTCCAGTATCCTCCCTTCTGTGCGTTCTTGCAAAATTGTCCCCTGTTCTCTTTCGGATCACTCCGCTGTTTTTCTTTCTTTAAAACCCCCCAGCGTTAGAGAGAGGGGAAGTGCTTATTGGCATTTCAACAACGCTCTTTTAGAAGATCAAAATTGTATCGATACTATTCATTTCTTTTGGAAAGACTGGACGACCCAAACGTCTGATTTTTCTGATCTTGGGTCGTGGTGGGATCTCGGAAAAATCCACATCAAAAGAATTACCCAGATGTACAGTACCAAAGTTGCCAAAGAGAAACGTGCCAAATTCGCCCAAATTAATCAAATTATTGATGACTTGCAGTCCACGCCGGATGTTACACCTGAAACTCGTGATATCCTGAAGGAACAGAAACATAACCTAAATACTCTACTGAAATACTCGTCAGATCCAGCTTTAAGCACACTACTGAAGTAGATTCCAGCTCTTCCTATTTTTTCAAATTGGAAAAATCGAATTCAATGTCCAAGTCCGTTTCTCAAATTCGGCTCGCTTCAGGGTCAATCACTGAAGACCCGGTAGAAATTAGAAATCACGTTCGTGATTTCTATTCCTCTCTTTATTCTCTTCGGCCAACTGACGAGGGCGCCCTTGACCCACTTATAAATAATCTTAATAAACTTGACTGTGACGATTGTGAAAACTTAGAGTGTCCTCTGACTGTTGAGGAACTCGATGCCGCTGTCAAGCAACTCGGCCAAAATAAATCACCCGGTCTCGACGGTCTCACTTGCGAATTGTATCAATTGTTTTGGCCTCTTTTTCAAAATGATTTTCTCTCTGTTCTCAATTCCTCCCTTGCCTCTGGTCATCTACCCAGATCCTTTCTCAGAGCTGTGATCACTCTTCTTCCCAAAAAAGGTGATCTTGCTGACATAAGTAATTGGCGCCCGGTCTCTCTTCTTAATACCGACTACAAAATTCTGGCCAAGTTGCTTGCCAATAGACTAAAGCAATGTACTGGCAGCGTTATTCACGAAGATCAAGGATACTGTGTCCCTGGTAGATCTATATACGATAATTTAAATTTAACTCGCGACATTCTTGCTTGTTGTAATTCTAACGATCTTCCTCTTGCTGTGGTCAACCTTGATCAAAATTAAAAAAAACAACGTTGACCACAGCTATTTGTTCTCCACAATGAGAGCCATGGGTTTCGGCCCCTGTTTTATTAACTACATGTATATTCACCTGTTGTATAAAGGAACGGAAAGCCTCGTCAAAGTGAGCAGCTCTTTAACAGCGCCTTTTCCTTTTGAAAAAGGGATTAGGCAGGGCTGTCCGCTTTCTGGCCTTTTATATTCAATTGCCATTGAGCCTTTTCTGAATAAGCTGAGAGAAAACCTCAGTGGGAAGAGTTTTTGTATTCCCGGTGAGACGAGTTTTTGTTCAGTGTCCGCGTACGCAGACGATATTTCTGTTTTCATTACTGAAGATTCTGGTTTTAATGTTATCCGTGACACTTATGATATGTTCAGTCGCGCATCTGCTGCATGCTTAAACACACACAAATCTCAGGGTTTATGGGCCGGATCATGGACCGGACGAAGCGACGAGCCTTTAAATTTCCGTTGGAACAACGAAGGCTTGTGTTTTCTTGGAGTTTACCTAGGAAACAGTCCTCATTACGTCAAACAAAACTGGGAAAAATGCAAACTCAAAGTTTCTAAAACTCTCGCTAACTGGAAAAGACTGTCTTATTCTCTCTCACTCAAAGGAAAAATTATTGTGGCTAACCAATTGGCCGCTTCTCAAATTTTCCACCATATTTCTGTCGTCAGCCCCCCAGACGATGTCCTAGGTGAACTCCAAAACCTACTCGTCGACTTTGTCTGGTCCAACAAGAGACACCTACTTAAACGAAAAGTTCTTTTACAAAAACCCGACAGAGGAGGACTTGGTCTAGCTTGCCTCCAAGCACGCATTCTCACTTTTCGTCTTAAATTAATTCAGCGCTATCTTACCCAATCTAGCCACCCATCCTTTATTCTTGTTGACTATTTCCTTTGCAAATACAAACAATTAAATTTAAATTACTATTTATTGTTCTGTCAAATTGACCAACAATTTCTTATCAGTCTCCCTCCTTTTTACGGTGAGATTTTGCGTGCTTGGACCGTATCCGGAGCTCGCATCGAAATACCTCAGTCCTCTGTCAACCATGTCATAAACATACCCCTAATCAGTCCCTTTTTAGACCCTTTATTTGGTAGCGACTCCGACCTGGCCGCCCGGCTTTGGTTTGCGGAGTCAAGCTCATCCGTCAACTGCTTCATGTGGACACCGGCCGCTGGCTCAACGCCGAAGATCTTCCCTGGACCTTCATATTTGCACCTCGCCCGCCCTCTCATCGTGCCCTTCAACCTCAACTTCTTCGTCTTCGCCACAGTCTCATCTCTACCTTTCCCACGATCTTTTCCGACATCGGACTTCGGTCTAAACATGGACACCCTCATAACATCTCTCATCGCCCAGACTCACCCATTGAATTCATGCTGGGCTCCTCCATCAAGGGAATCTCCGCACCATCCAGCACTTTGTATGTCACCTTCAACAATCATCTCAACTCGCTTCCAGCTATCACTCAATCTCCTTGGCACAACCCTGGCTTTCTGGACGCCTCCACCAAAATTCAATGGCTGTCCATCTACAAGCTGCCATCTACCAAAAAAGAAGGAGACGTCCAGTTTAAACTTCTTCACAATGTTCTACCATCTCTGTCAGTTCTTCATCATCTAAACCCGGATATCCCTTCGTCTTGCGGTTGGTGCGGAGAGAAGGGCACAACTGAGCATCTCTTCATACTCTGTCCATCTATTCAACCGGCTCTAAACTTTCTCCACTTCGCTTTGTCTCGTCTTTTACCAGACCTGGAACTGAATTTCGATCTGTACTGGGCCCTGATTCCGCGTACGAGGGGCCACAGCGGTGAGGCGGTTCGACTTGCCAATTTCCTTATCATCAATTGTAAAAATGTTATCTATTGGCTTTATCGCACCTGTCGGTTTTCTGACCCCCTCACTATTTGGCAACATAGATTAAAATATAAAATTCTTCTAGAGTACACCTATTTTCAATCCCTAAATAACCTTGATGCGTTTTTTACTAAATGGCCCCTACAGAATATTCTTTTTATTGTTGTTAAAAACAAACTGACATGGTTGATGTAACTTTATTCATGTCTGTTACTATTACTATGTTACTCATTACTGTTACTTTCTATCATCTACCCACTTTCCCCTCCTCCCCCGTCCCCCCTTGGAAGCCGCCGGTAGTGGGTGCAATAGCGCCCACATCCAGAGACGCTGGTGGCTCCTTTTCCCTTTCCCCCTCCCCTCACCCTCTTTCCTCTCTCCCTCCTCCTGGATGACTTAGTTGGTTTTTTTACGATATGTGTGTCTTCATTCTCCTGCTTAGTCGCCGCGGTAAGCTAGTTTGGCAGTAGTATACAGCTAGGCGAGCCGCGGTGACTTTGCTTTTCATGATTTAGATACATTATTGTTCATTATGTGTCTGAAACGAGTTGTTGTTTGTTTGTTAATCACTGATTACGTGTTAAAATTAGTTTACAACCCTTTTATTTGTACATGATTTATTCTTTGTATATATTCCCTGTTCATTGGCTTTTTCGCAATTTTGCGAAAAAGCCTTTGTTTTTGTTCTGATTTTTTTTCTTTCTTTTTTGGCTTTTTCGCAAATGCGAAAAAGCCTTTGTTTTTGTTCTGATTTTTTTCTTTTAGTAACCTAAACCCCATAGACTTTGTACACGTTTTTTTGCACAAGTACTTTTACCAGAGAACAAAGTCGTATTTCCATAAAACTTAACCCAAGTGAAGACCCTATAGTAAGCTGGTGCCTAGCCGACATACGACATGGTGACGTCATCAGGGGTCACGTGACGTCATCTTAAAGGTGCAATTGATTTAATCTTTGAAAATCAATAACAAATCAACCGCAAAAGACCGAAACTTGATTTTTGTGGCAACAGATAGAATAATCCAGGATCTTCATTTTATCTCATGTGCGTAAAATCACGTGACCCTTCCTTCCGGTCTAAACCGGAAGTGCCTTATAATTTAAAAGTGAAAAATGATATGAACTTACTTTCAACGCTGTTAGTGTCTGGCTAGATTGTATTTAACAATAAAAATACCGGCGACGCCATAACATGTTATAGCGCCCTCTAGCGGCAAGTTGAAAAATGGTTAAAATGAATAATCTGTTGATGTGTGTGGCGAAATTTGCGGAAATCACTTTATAACCGGTGTATTTAATCAGCTTCATGCTAGGAACAAGTCGACGAGAAGAAACAATTATGACGTCACCAGACCGGAAGTTACAATGAAAAGACTTCTTTTCCTTTGAAAATTCCTAAAAATTAAACCTGACAGATATAATCTTGATTTTTGTTCTAAAGGTTAGTGTAAAAGTAGTTCTCTAACTTTCCTGTGTTTTTTGGCAAAAAACGAACGTGAACATACCCTGCGGCACCCTTGAAATTTAATCGTTTTGGCCTAGGCGCATAAAGCATTGACCCCTTATATGTGCATGGCACACGTATAATAGGGGTGTACATGCTTGTATGTACGTACGTATACACTGATAGTGTACTATGCATTGAGCGAATGTATCACTACTGACATCGTACGTGCATGCAAATGTACGCTCACCCAAGAGGACACTAGCCGCCAACAAGCGAAACAGGATGACGTCATCAAATTGCCTATGGGGAAGGGCGCCGTGTGCGACAGGTAGGTAAACAGGCTCTCGGCTACGCAGAATCCAATCCCATAGACTTTGTAAACGTTGTTTGCACAATTCCAAGCACTTTTAACGAAAAACAAAGTCGTATTTCCATAAAACTTAACCCAGGTGAAGACCCTATAGTAAACTCGTGTTTCGCAGACATACGTCATGGTTACGTCGTCAGGGGTCACGTGACGTCATCTTAAAGGTGCAATTGATTTAATCTTTAAAAATAAATAACAAATCAACCACAAAAGACCGAAACTTGATTTTTGTGGCAATAGATAGAATAATCCAGAATCTTCATTTTATATCGTGTGCTAAAATCACGTGACCCTTCCTTCCGGTCCAACCGGAAGTGCCTCATAATTTGAAAGTGAAAAATGATATGAACTTACTTTCAACGATGTTAGTTTCTGGCTAGAATAAACTTTTCCAAAAAAAATCAGGCGACGTCATAATATGTTATAGCGCCCTCTAGCAGCAGGTTGAAAAATGGTTAAAATGAATAATCTGTTGATGTGTGTGGCGAAGTTTGCTGAAACCACTTTATAACCGGTGTATATAATCAGCTTCATGCTTAGACCATATTGGGAAGGAGAAATATTTATGACGTCACCAAACCGGAAGTTACAATGAAAAATCCTTTAAACCTTAAACAATCGCTTAAAAATCACCCGCTATAGATATAATCCAGATTTTTGCATCAGATAGCACAGTAAAGACAGCTCTCGAGCTTTCTGTTAATTACGTCACAATGACGTCATCAAATGTCAGATTACAAGCAACCAAATATTTCTAGATTTAATCTTCGAAAATCAATATAAAATCAACTGTAAGATATCTGATTTAGATTTTTAAGGGAATTGATAGATTAATCCATGGTCTTCATCATTTGTATTACATGCAAAAAACCCTGACCCTTCCTTCCGGTCCAAACCGGAAGTGCATTATAATTTAAAAGTGGAAAACGATGTGAACTTACTTTCAACGATGTTAGGCGCTGGCTAGGTTGTAAGTAACAAACAAGTTAACGGTGACTTCTTAAAATGTTATAGCGCCCTCTAACGGCATGTTGACAAATGTTACGTCATATTACGATTATATTCGAATTATTACGTTTTTCGACCTTTAAGTCATATCTCAGCAACGGAACGTGCTAACAAACATACGTTTGTATTGTTAGGTGATAGATACCAAAAAAGTTCACAAACATGTGACGTCATCGTTTTAATCAGTTTGGATTCATTTTAATCTGTTTAAATTAACTTAAATTCGTTTTCGATGATTTTAAATTATTTTGATGGTATAAAAGTTCAATTTTTGCAAAATTTTAACAAAAAAATTGCGAAAGCGAAAAAGCCCTATGTTCTGTTCCTCGAACAGACGTAGTTCTAGTTTTTCTTTTTTCTTTTAGTAACATAAACCCCATAGACTTTGTACACGTTTTTTTGCACAAGTACTTTTAATAGAAAACAAAGTTGTATTTTCATAAAACTTAACCCAGGTGAAGACCCTATAGTGAACTCGTGTCTCGCAGAAATACGTCATGGTGACGTCATCAGGGGTCACGTGACGTCATTTTAAAGGTGTAATTGATTTAATCTTTGAAATTCAATAACAAATCAACCGCAAAAGACCGAAACTAAATTTTTGTGGCAATAGATAGAATAATCCAGGATCTTAATTTTATCTCGTGTGCGTGAAATCACGTGACCCTTCCTTCCGGTCTAAACCGGAAGTGCCTCATAATTTAAAAGTGAAAAATGATATGAACTTACTTTCAACGATGTTAGTGTCTGGCTACAATGTATTTTTCAAAAAAAAATTGGTGACGTCATAACATGTTATAGCGCCCTCTAGCGGCAGTTTGAAAAATTGTTAAAATGTATAATCTGTTGATGTGTGTGGCGAAGTTTGCTGAAATCACTTTATAACCGGTGTTTTTAATCAGCTTCATGCTAGGAACAAGTTGACGGGAAGAACAAATTATGACGTCACCAGACCGGAAGTTACAATGAAAAGACTCCTTTTCCTTTGAAAATTCCTAAAAAATTAAACCTGACAGATACAATCTTGATTTTTGCTCTAAAGGTTAATGTAAAAGTAGTTCTCGAACTTCCGTGTGTTTTTTGGCAAAAAACGAACTTGAACATACCCTGCGGCACCCTTGAAATGTAATCGTTTTGGCCTAGGCGCATAAAGCATTGACCCCTTATATGTGCCTGGCACACGTATAATAGGGGTGTACATGCTTGTATATGTACGTACGTATACACTGATAGTGTACTATGCATTGAGCGAATGTATCACTACTGACATCGTACGTGCATGCAAATGTACGCCCACCCAAGAGGACACTAGCCGCCAACAAGCGAAACAGGATGACGTCATCAAATTGCCTATGGGGAAGGGCGCCGTGTGCGACAGGTAGGTAAACAGGCTCTCGGCTACGCAGAATCCAATCCCATAGACTTTGTGAACGTTGTTTGCACAATTCCAAGCACTTTTAACGAAAAACAAAGTCGTATTTCCATAAAACTTAACCCAGATGAAGACCCTATAGTAAACTCGTGTATCGCAGACATACGTCATGGTTACGTCGTCAGGGGTCACGTGACGTCATCTTAAAGGTGCAATTGATTTAATCTTTAAAAATAAATAACAAATCAACCACAAAAGACCGAAACTTGATTTTTGTGGCAATAGATATAATAATCCAGAATCTTCATTTTATCTCGTGTGCTTAAAATCACGTGACCCTTCCTTCCGGTCCAAACCGGAAGTGCCTCATAATTTGAAAGTGAAAAATGATATGAACTTACTTTCAACGATGTTAGTGTCTGGCTAGAATAAACTTTTCAAAAACAAATCAGGCGACGTCATAATATGTTATAGCGCCCTCTAGCGGCAGGTTGAAAAAATGGTTAAAATGAATAATCTGTTGATGTGTGTGGCGAATTTTGCTGAAACCACTTTATAACCGGTGTATATAATCAGCTTCATGCTTAGACCATATTGGGAAGGAGAAATATTTATGACGTCACCAAACCGGAAGTTACAATGAAAAATCCTTTAAACCTTAAACAATCGCTTAAAGGTAGTATACACCATTTGCAGATATCGAAAATATTTACTACCGAATTATTAAGAAATATCTTACTCATCTGAAAGTAAATGTTGATTCTGGGCATCCAGCAAAATGATTGCGCTAGATATCCTGTAATTCTTCCGAAAAATAGAATTTTATAATGAAAAATTCGCGATCGCCGGACGGCGAGCGCGAAAAAACAAAGATAACATAAGAATAACTGCTCGAAGCCGGTTGAAAAAAACCGCTGTTTTTCGTGCTTTTCTCGGCATCCATGATTGTAAAACTTCGGACAGCTCAGTTAAACGATATTTACTATAAATACAACCCCCCAAATCTACTCATTCGTGATAATTCAAGCAATGACCAATGGTGTATACTACCTTTAAAAATCAACCACTATAGATATAATCCAGATTTTTGCATCAGATAGCAAAGTAAAGACAGCTCTCGAGCTTTCTGTTAATTACGTCACGATGACGTCATCAAATGTCAGATTACAAGCAACCAAATATTTCTAGATTTAATCTTTGAAAATCAATATAAAATCAACTGTAAGAGATCTGATTCAGATTTTTAAGGGAATTGATAGATTAATCCATGGTCTTCATAATTTGTATTACATGCAAAAAAACCTGACCCTTCCTTCCGGTCTAAACCGGAAGTGCATTATAATTTAAAAGTGGAAAACGATGTGAACTTACTTTCAACGATGTTAGGCGCTGGCTAGGTTGTAAGTAACAAACAAGTTAACGGTGACTTCTTAAAATGTTATAGCGCCCTCTAGCGGCTTGTTGACAAATGTTACAATCATATTACGATTACATTTGAATTATTACGTTTTTCGACCTTTAAGTCATATCTCAGCAACGGAACGTGCTAACATAACATACGTTTGTATTGTTAGGTGATAGATAGTTGCACAAAAAGTTCACAAACGTGTGACGTCATCGTTTTAATCAGTTTGGATTCATTTTAATCTGTTTAAATTAACTTAAATTCGTTTTCAATGATTTTAAATTGTTTTTTATGGTATAAAAGCTCAATTTTTGAAAAATGTTATCTAAAAAATTGCGAATGCGAAAAAGCCCTATGTTCTGTTCCTTGAACAGACGTAGATCTAGTTTGTCTTGTGTTCAAGTGAAATAAAGTATTCATTTGAAAAGTCAAGTCTTCTTCTTGTGCCATAAATCGCATAGACTTTGTACACGTTTCATTCTGGCGGTCACTTTTGTCATTAAACAGACTTCAATGTCATTGAAACTTTGCACATACTCAGAACTCATACTGAGCTAGTGCCTAAAACTCGGATGTCATCATGACGTCATCACGTGACATGTGACGTCATCTTAAAGTTTTAATAATTTAATCTTTGAAAATCAATGCAAAATCAACCGCGAATGACCGTAACTTGAAGTTTGTGGGAATCGATAAAATAATTAAGGATCTTCATTTTATCTCGTGTGCGTAAAATCACGTGACCCTTCCTTCCGGTCCAAACCGGAAGTGGCTTATAATTTGAAAGTGGAAAATAATATGAACTTACTTTCAACGATGTTAGTCTCTGGCTAGGTAGTGCTTTTCAACAAAATTGTCGGTGACGTCATAAAATGTTACAGCGCCCTCTAGCGGCAGGTTGAAAACTGTTTAAAATGAATAATCAGTTGATGTGTGTGGCGAAGTTTGCCTAAATCACTTTATATCTGGTGTGTATAATCGGCTTCATGTTAGGAACAAGTTGGCGGAGAGAACAAAATATGACGTCACTAGACCGGAAGTTACAATGAAAAGACCTTTAAACCTTAAATAATTGCTGAAAAATCAACCGCGATAGATATAATTAATTTTATTTGCTTTAAATAGACAAGTTCAGACAGCTCTCAAGCTTTATGTTAATGACGTCACGATGACGTCATCAAGTATCAGATTACAAGCAACTAATGATTTCTAGATTTAATCTTTAAAAATCAATATAAAATCAACTGTAAGAGATCTGATTTAGATTTTAACGGGAATTGATAGAATAATCCAGGGTCTTCATATTTCGTATTACATGCAAAATGACCTGACCCTTCCTTCCGGTCCAAACCGGAAGTGCCTTATAATTTGAACGTTGAAAATGATATGAACTTACTTTCAACGATGATAGTCTCTGGCTAGGCTGCTCTCTACACAAAAGTTACCGGTGACGTCATAAATTGTTATAGCGCCCTCTAGCGGCAGATTGAAAAATGTGTAAAATAAATAATCAGTTGATGTGTGTGGCGAAGTTTGCTCAAATAACTTTATAACTGGTATATATAATTACCTTCATGTTAGGAACAGGTTGTGGGAAAGAAAAAATTATGACGTCACCAGACCGGAAGTTACAATGAAAAGACCTTTAAACCTTACATAATTGCTAAAAAATTAACTGCGATAGATATAATCCAGATTTTTGCTTCAAATAGCAAAGTTAAGACAGCTCTTGAGCGTTCAATTAATGAGGTCACGATGACGTCACCCAGTATTAGATTACAAGCAACCAATGATTACTGGATTTAATCTTCAAAAATCAATATAAAATGAACTGTAAGAGATCCGATTTTGATTTTTACGGTAATTGATAGAATAATCCAGGGTCTTCATATACTATGCAAAATAATTTGACCCTTCCTTCCGGTCCAAACCGGAAGTGCCTAAAAATCAACCGCGAGAGGTATAATCAATTACTTTCTTTTTCAATTTTCATTTTGTATACAATGAAAATTAAATGAAAAGAATCATAAATGTAATGAACAAGGAAAAAAAAATGCGAAAAAGCCATATGCTCTGTTCATAGAACAGACATATTTCTAGTTTTAGTATTCCGATCCTTAAGTCCCCCCTAATGAGCCTTAGACACCTGCTCAGTGTATCTCAGGAAATTACGGCCACTCCCATCCACCAACAGCCTGATTTGTGGGTTGTTCTCACCTCCAAATCGCAGATCACAGTGCTCCTGGCCAGCACGCAATGCGAAATTCAAGCCGATTCCGTAGAACAGAGAACGCAGCAATTTCCTTGGAGTATCCCTCCCGAGAATCCCATGTTTCCACAACATATCCTCTTCCTCAATAGTGAAGATTTGGGCTTGTTTCACAGTAGCACCAATCCCCTGTCGTCTTCTCTCCTTCATGATAGTATCTAAAGTGTTCTTGATCTGTATGAAATCATCGGTGATAAACTTGTAGTACATCCCCTGGGTCTCCAAATGCAGCTGTAGCATGATAACCATTCCCCGCAGAGTCTCTCCGGGATAATGTTCACCATTTTCCTTGCGTATTTCAACAAGGAAACGTGAAATGCAATAGTTAAGTTCATCAGCTGTCATTTGCTCAAGCGGAACTCCAATGGGACTCATATTGTAGAATGGGTTTTCAGCTGTCTTGTTGCGCTGTGTCTGCCAGCCCCGGAAAAGTTTGATGACAGAGTGGATTTTCTTCATGGTAGCGTCAGCAAAGCTGCAAACACAATAACGGCAAAAGTCATGTCAAGCAAATGTATATATTTCTGAGATAACCACTGGAAGCGCCATTCTTGCGCTGTTGTATTTGTGACAACGACAGATTAAGACAATAGGGCCTCATGAAGATGATGTTAAATATTATTACCTCGTTATCTTTCTCACCTCTTTTTCCCCAGCTGTTGCATTTCAGCTTCTGATTTTGGTTCTGCAAACCGCTTACAGACTTGAAATGTAACCCCCTGCTCCTTTTGTTCAACTCCCCCAGCATGGGTTGCAGTGGTCTCCTCTGCATCCGAGATGTCCGAGTACCATAGTTGAACTGGGCCTTCACCGGCCATACTGGAAAACAACAGAAGAATATTATTTGAGCGAAGTCGAATTCCTGTAAAACACGTCTATAAATCCACATTTACTTTTCTGTTGTTATATTGTGTGGAAACCAGTGATGTTGATAATAAAGAATGCATGAAAATGAATAAAAATGTGTAGGGGAACAGATCAAAAAGAACTAAACGATCGTGATGATTTCATTCTTTCTCAGTCTCACCTCTTTTCTACCTCCTGCACAGCACTGGCAGATTCGCCTTCTGAGATATCAGACAGAATCAGAGCAGTCTTTTCCTGTTCGTCTTCAGTTGCAGCGTCCGTGTCATAATCACTAGCCACATCTTGAAATGTTGACTGGGTTAAATACAAATCTGCATCACTAGTACTAACTGTATCAGAATCCATGTCACTCGTGGCGTGTCCAGAGACCGAATGAATATAAAACAGCACTAGCACACGCGATAAATAGATATACCCAGCAAGAATGGGACCGAGCGACTCACCCCACCCACCCCCCACCCACCCCCCGATTATCCTGCTGGTATTGGCGTGTTCCTCAGCCATTACCCTTTATTTATTGCTACCTATAAGGTCAAACCTGCGATGGACCTACAGCCAACTATCTTTCTCCAGACATACTCTGACTGTGTGAACAATTCCATACTTGTACCATCAACTGGAGATTTTGCAATCTCCACTTTTTTATGTTGAAAATGTCTCATGCTATTTATATTAAGCAAACATTTTGTGCTTCACAGCTCCATAAAATGAGCCCCAGATTAGGGATGGTCTCTTCAAATTGTAAACGCAGTTGTTCATTGAAAACACCTGTGCTTAAAGTTTTCTCATTGTCTTTAATACTGAAACAACAATTGTAAACAAAAAACGTTACCGCAGCAAACCCAGTTTTTATGTACCCCAAAGATATTTATTAGTGTGAAAGCCACGATTTACTTTTTCAACATATTAAAATATAGGGCTGTTTTTGTTCGAATAATTTAGTGTTCGGTTATTCGAAAGAGCACGTGACCAAATATTCGAAACTCGCCGATGCATATATTCGTGAACCACATAACGACCGAGGATCCCCTATTGTTTTTTGTTTTTTTATTCCTGTACTGTAACCTAACCCCATTGCCTAGCGCTTACCGGAGCGATCAAGAAAAAAGAAACCGTCCTACGAGGATCCTTTGTTTCCTTTGTTCTCTTTTGTGTTTCGAGTCCTCGATCGCAAAAGGAAACAAGAGCAGTTTTACAAAGGCCAGATGCAGCTGACTTCTTCGTTGGTCAAAAGTTGCATACAAAGCTGGTTACACTTCGGTCAGCGATGAATATTAATGGTTGTTGTGTTTTGCAGTATATTTACAGTACTCGGGAATAACTGTCGGGGGACTTTACCCAGCTTAAATGAATGAGACCAATGAATAGGTGTCAACAAAAACGTTACTGCCGACCCAAAGAATGGCATCTGACAGTTAGGGTTTATTTTTGTACAAAAACCGCAAATATGAAATTCCATTCGACGACCAACAGACTAACAATAGCGATATATTGTCGGCAATCAATTCTCTCCAGAAAAAAGATGGCTTCCGACCAATAAGAAGCAGAAACCGTTGGTGAATTCGACGCCTCTCAAGAGCGACGGCAACCGCGAACAATTTGAGAACTCTGAGAAGGTTAAAGACTTCACTGAATCGGCATTGGGTCTACGGAGGACGGCGACGACCCTTCTGCTGAGGGCAGCCTTACTGAAGCTTCGGATCTGGCAAAGAAACGACAAAAGCTCATCAAGTTGCCCGACAGATCCCCTCACGGCTGATCTACAGTCAAGGAATATCTCGCCGACAATCTGACTGAAGACGAGAAACATCTTTGCAAAGCCGAAAAGTCAACCGCCGCGATGTAGATGTACATACATGTACATGTAAATAACAGTATATTAACGTTTGATTTCAGTTTCGAATTCATTCGGGTTACAGAGTTGCACGAATCTCCTGTTATAAATTGGTGTATAATGTACTTCAGAGGGTTTGTAGGATACACCATTTGCAGATATCGAAAATATTTACTACCGAATTATTAAGAAATATCTTACTCATCTAAAAGTAAATAATGATGTTAGGCATCCAGTAAAATGATTGCGCTGGATATATTGTAATTATTCTGAAAAATGTAATTTTATAAAGACAAATTCGCGATCGCGAAAAAACACAAATAACATAAGAGTAACTGCTCGACGCCGGTTGCAAACAAACGCTGTTTTTCGTGCCTTTCTCGGCATCCATGATTGTAAAACTTCGGACAGGTCAGTTAAACGATATTTACTATTTTCTTGGAGCGTGCACAGCTACGAAGCATTGTCTTCTGCTAGAACTTGTACGGTGTTATATTTATATGATATCAATAGCTGTGTCACAGCCTTTAATATGCGGATACTGCATAACAATACATTGTGCTCCTCAATACGCTATGGGACTTTTCTTAGGGTTTATTACGGGCCTTGGGCATTTGTTCTCGTTTCCAAAGGGAAAGAAATGTTTAATCATTTGAGGCCCATGCGGCTTCAATTATGTATTGCCTCTAGGGTCGTTTGGTTTAAGAGGGCCGAAACAGGGCTCTGATGGGGTCCAGGCCATTGGGACAACTTAACTGTTGATAGTATCTAAACTTCTCGCCCCATGGCCTCCGCCGGCCATGCTAATTATTAATTTGGGCACTAACGATTTAGGCGGCACGGATTGGTTCCGTATTCGCCAGCGAATTCGTACTTTTATGCAGGATTGTCGCGATAACTACCCCGAGACTCGGTTGGTTTGGTCAGATATATTGCCGCGTGCTTGCTACTTCGGTGCGACTGATGACCAGTCAAAAATGAAATTAAAACGACGGGCGGTTAATAAATGGGCCCGTTCACTGAGCAAGCGCATCGGTGCGTCGGTCCTTCATCCCCAGTTTAAATGGTCAAACTTAGATAGATTTTCGGGCCAATATCCGCGCTTGCATTGATGCCGCCTTTGTTTAAATTGTCCCCGCCAGTACAGTCTGTGCTAATTTGGGTTATACTCCTAGTCATCAGGCTCAGGGTTGGAGGGGGTGCACTTCCAGTCGTCCCAGTGGGGCGCGCGTTGCGCGTTTGGCGAGAATTGGCATTTTTCATGCTAAGCCAAAAACCAGCTGATTGTCAATCGAAAACAATAAAGATCACGTGAACATTTAGTCTGTAACCTTGTTTTTGCCAAGTACAAATTTCATGCTAAGCAATTTTTTGTGCTTAGCAGCTCTATGAAATTGGCCCCTGGCCATAACGGATTTATAAATCCGTTACCGAAACAAAAAATCGGGCAACAGAGGGCGTTTATTATTTTGTTGCAACTGCAATTTTACCACAGACATATAATTTTACACAAAAACCACTGCATGCAGATGATGCCGCGCGCGCCGCGCACTGCAAAGATTTGTAAATGTAATTGACCGACTTGATTGACAATTTTACTGACCTGTGAACAGCCGATGCAAACCCCGTAGATGCATTGATACTCCATGACGTTCTGCCAATATTTTGTTCAGTCCTGGTGACTCTTTGGAAGTGTAAACTCGCCGATATTCTTACCTACAAGTGATGTCAGACATGTTGGAAATGTTGGTGCACTCGCACTCAGCACAGTGACCTCTGACTGTGTGGCCGTTTGCGCGTGGCGGGATATACCGCAAATACAACCAAAAACACTTTAATTTAGTTCATCGTACGGAAATGCGTGGCTCATTTTGCTTTTAAACGGTGGTGGAACAAAACGCTTGGGAGCCATGGAAGTTTACGAAGCGATGCACGACTACACGAAGGAAGAGACGGATCTTTTGAGTTTCACAAAAGGCGAGAAACTTTACGTCACCGACAAAACGAATGAAAAGTGGTGGAAAGCGAAGAAAATAGAGGACCATACGTACGATTATGTGCCTGCAGTTTATTTGAAGGTAGGCGTAGTTTCATTTGGGGCAGGTGGGTGGGGGGGGGGGGGGGGGGGGTATTGGTTGAAGATCATAATATTCATAGAGATGTGAATAATGCCTCTGCAAGATGAAGCCTGTGTTTGGAAAATGAACAATGCGGCTGCGGCCTTGCTTGAAATTACACACGAATTATCTGTCATTTTGTAACAGTCGCGATTGCAGAACGGGGATAGTTTTCCCTTTTTTACAGAAATTGGCCGAGATTCGACCGGTTTTTGGTGGGCAGCGGCTTGGTGAGTTGATAAAGTACTTGTACAAATATTTCTGGGGCACGCAGGCCTTGCGCTAACTTTTTTTCCCTGGGTAGCCCACCGGGCTAGCAAACTGCAGATTTTACTAGCCCGTTTACATTTTTGCTAGCCCGTATGCACAATGCACAAAACTATTCGTTTGGCGCCCGCGCGCACGTACATGTACGTACCACTGACCTCTAGAGGTCAGTGGTACGTACACGTACATACATTCGTAGTCACGTAGACAGAGGGCGCTGTTATGAACAGACTCTTTATCAGACGCTACTAGTGACACGGCAGAATGCTCATGTACTGTACAGCTACGCAGTGGGCCGTTATGGTAAGAAAGGCTTAAAGATGTGAAAGAGAATAGTGCACATATGTGCGGTACCCTGCGCCGTAGTTTATACTATACTAATCTCACTGAAGCCCACCAGTCTACTCTGTTCGTGAGATCGCAGTGCACTGCATGCACGCGTGGATCGAGCGCTGCCAGGCTATTGATAATCATTCCGAAAAACACAAACAAAAGACAGTTTATACTCAGTTTATTTTGATCCGATATTTATTTAATACACACAAAGACAATAACAATTTTAACATGTATTTTGAACTAAACCTTTACAGGTAGGTTACTGAATTTTTCACTAGCCCACCGGGCAACCAAGGAAGTGGGTCTGAGTAGCCCGGAGCAGTTTTCGCTAGACTTTGTACACCGGGCTAGTACTATTTCGAGGCCTGGCACGTACGTATTTGTAAATTGACACCGCGCTAACCCGGTTTGAGCATGCGCAGTACGAATATTAATTTTGTAACCCGAAACCACATGAGAGAACGCATCACGCACGCGTTTGTGACGTCACTATGTAAACACGCGTACAAACTTTGCGCGCACTAAAAATCGAGCCTCAAAGTTCTGTTTTGTCATTCATAGACCCGGACTTTTTTGGCAAATTTCTTTCATCCATTACAGTAAACCATTAGTTATTGCAATTGTTCATTCTTTCGTGAAATGCGCTAAAGTTTTTTTCAATGAACGACATGTTTATCTCGTTAGCACATTTTGCACTTTCGTTTTGTGTCAAGGTCAAATTAGTGTGTAATTGTATAGGAACTTACCTGCGTGCAAACGTATAGGCAATTTGACGCGTGTTTAAAATTCTTACTTGTAGCAGCTGGGAGGCTATTTATTCATAAGATAATCCAATTCAAATAGATAACAAAAAATAATATTTATTACATCTATTTTTCTGTTCACAATTTAACATGTTTATTTTGTTAATATAATTTTTGTAATATACATGTATTTCAGGCATGGATTTCGGGTTGATCCAGTCAAAGTAAAGAAATTTTATTTTCACCCTTCTGTTTTTATAAGTCAATCAATGCCATGGAATATATAATCCTTGTTACAATCCTTTGTTTACTTCAAAGTTCAATACTGACAAACATACGAGGATAAAAGTGGGTAGACCACTTGTTAAAATAGAACCTACAATTTTAGTTCACCCTACTAGTCAGAAAATATTTCAGAAAATATTTAATTTCAAGTATCGAGAAACAAAAAATTGGTACCGTTTTAAAGAGTGCCTTTTGCATTGATGACGTATGGTTGTAAATACATGTATCACTCACTATCACTATTTGTAATTGTTTAATGACATTCAAAGAAAAAAATGGAAGCTGTGTTATAACTTAGTTTTAGCTTTTTAAAGTCTCAATTATTAAAATTGTTTAAAATCTACTGGGGGGGTGGGGGGGGGGGGGGTGCTTTTTAAATTTGTTGTTTATCCTGGTCGGCGTGTTTTGAATATGTTCTCTTCAACTTGTCTCAACGTAGATTACGAGGCCTACATCATCGGAAGGAACTAAGGCCGTGCCGGGTACCCGGGTACCCGTAACCCGACCGCTGATTGCGGGTACCCGGCTCCAATTTATCGAATTTATTACCCGAAACTGCCTTTGTAAATGTTGACACATTATTTCAGAAAGGCAAGCGTCTTTTATATTCATTGCGTGCCGATAAATTGTTAGAAAACATCTGAGTAAAACGTCTTTACTGACAATTTCCCGATGTCTAGATAGCAGCCTAACCGATGATTGTGCTTTTTTTAAAGTCATTGTGATAAAAAAATGCCTTTGAAGTCTATTTACCGACAATTCTGACAGCTGCTAGTGTTTTGTTACAGTTGTCCTTTGAGTTTCGGAGGTTTACTTTTTGGAAAATGTGCTGAATTAATTCACGATCCCACAGACCCGTGCCTGGAATGTGGTTTTGAAACCTGATACTGCAGGAGAGGTATTTGGTTCTATTGTATCAACTCTGTGGCCAGCCAGGAACTGCTGTCTGCTTTTTTGCTACATTTCGTGGGCTCACTCAAAGGATTTAGTTCATTGAACCTTATTTATTTTGGAAAAAGACGTGCCACTGTAGATGTGCAATTATGGGGAGCGGCAAGTCAATTCATTTACAAACATTTATTAAGCTGAGAGTAAACTCCACGCAATACGAGATCGCTGTTGACAATCTGGCTCTGAAAACCACGCACTTAACTTTTTTTTTCACTGGACCGCCTGACTACTTAGAAAAGGGTTTTGACTATCCGCTGTTTTGAGTGACTAGAATTTGTTTGCGTCGAACCCGGCTGAGTTGCATTTGTTTAGTTGCGGAATGCAGGGGAAGTAAGCACACCATGCCAGCGCGGCATAGACTCTTTCGCAAATACTTGAGTGCGCATGCGTGAGCACGATCGCGCGTGGCATGCTGGTATAGTTAGCGATCAATGGCCCGCCCGGCCGTACGTAAATGCTATACGTTAGATTTGCGCGCGTAAATAAATAAAAGTTTGTCAAAATGGCATCTCTTTGCGGGGACTTGCGCAAATGGAATGTAAAACAACTTCAGCAATTTCTAAGAGAGAGAGGAATACAGATAAAAGCAAACACAAAAAGGCAGAGCTGATAGCTCTGGCAGAGGAGGCCATAAGGTGGGGAGAGAAACCGAGGTAAGTTGCATGATTTAACGTTTATATAGTTGAGGCAAAATGATGTTCCTGATGTCGTTGGATTGGTACGGTTAACGTTGATCACGTTAACGGCCAGACGGATTTGCATTGAACTTAATACAAATGATATGAATAGTTATAATAATGGTAGAATTACGGTATATACTGTTGTTTAGTATCATGTCGCCACTTTTTTGGTTGTGTACACAATCAGCTAACGTTATCTAAGTCGGCTTTATAAATAAAAAATGGAGTGTTTATCATGTTTATTTTGCCGTGAAGCAGTCGCACATTGTTTTCGGCAGATTGTATAGCGCCCTCATTCACATTAAAAGTAAGCCAACAATTTGGATTTATAAAATGGGCCTATTTATTATTAACTTAAAAGCGAAGCCTTGCCTGGCCTTGTGGATAACTAGCCCTATAATTAAACATGGCTCAAATACTGGAAAAAAATTATGATTATTATGAAGTGAGATTGTGAGAATGAGTTATGACTAGGTGCGTTTCCAGATTTCCAGTCCCTAAAACACTCACTTTGCATATCAGAGTGCTGATAAAAGTGCTAACGAAAATAAATCAGATGCGACTTCTCGATTGAATTTATTCTGCCAATTAAAAATCTGAGCTATAAACGTGGGGCATCCAAAAGTTTGCAAGAATATTTTTAAATTTCGCAAAATCTGACACACCATTGTTATTTCCACTTTAAACACAAGAAATAAACTGTTAGAATGTTGTATTGCTTTTCAGGAACAGTGACAACGTGGAAGCAAACCTAGTAAAGCAGCAGATACAGAATCATTTAGTCCTGGAGGGGGGTCTCGTTACTCTTCCAGATCCTCAAAGTTTGACATCAAACTGGAAGGATTCAGCTGTCAATTTTCCTCCAACAACTTCAGCAGAAGTGGACGAGTACATAATATTATGTAAGAATTATTTCTTTGTTTACTTTATAAAGAACAAAATAAGTATGCTAGTTATATACAACGGCGGGTACTATAAGGGGGTGGGTTCAGAGACAATAAGAGCAGTTTTTAATTTTGTTTGCATAAAACTTAAAAGTGGCTCCATTGGTTTTTAATATGGGGAAATTATTTTTACAAAATAGATTGGGTGGATTGGTAGCACTCTATTGGAACATGTTTCTGGGGTGGTTAGTCTTTAAAAAATAGCTCCCCATGATTTTGGCAGTTGACAAAATAACTCCCAATGGGGTGAATGAAATGTACATGTATCTGCATTTGGTCCTTAATATAAAAAAAATGAAAAAATGATAAATGAATTAAAACCTATGCATCAACTTGTTTGATTTCAGGTGCAGAGAAACACCAGATCACAACAGGGGGAGAAAAGTCCAAGCTGGAGGGACAGAGCCTGTGGCGTGCAAAACATGTGCAAGAGGTTAGATTCAATGCCATCAGTGACAATATCCGATACTGTTTCGTGGATGCCCATGTTGTACCCCAAAAGGCCATAACCAATCCACCGTACTACTGCTGGGTGGTGCTGCACAAGGATACTGGTGAAATTGCATCCTCATTATGTTCATGTAGGGCAGGCCTTCGAGGATTCTGTAAGCACACAGTTGCACTTCTTTGCCATATTGCACATGCAGTTCACATGGGAGAAAACAAAGCTTGCATATCAAAACCTCAGCAGTGGCACAAACCACCAAAGAAGGGTCAAAAGATTCACGAACCTGACTTCGTGAAAAACTTGCAAATAGTTGGAGTAAGCAGTGCACTTGATCTGGAGTCTACGGCTCGTACTACAGCCAATAGAGTATCATTTGATCCCAGAACAGTTGATGACCGACATGAACTAAAACTTTGCGAGTTTGATCTGGATCGTTTAGCTACAGCAACTGGTGGGGATTGTGCAGTACTGCTATATGCACCCAGAAAGGAGGTCCCATATAATGAAGAATTTGTCAAGTCTCTTGACAATGTTCAAGATGAGGTTGTAGTTGAGTCACCTGTTTTGGCACCAACAATGTGTGAGGCCAGAGAAAAAGCTCTACAGATGGGTAATAACTGTGACTTTGGAGAAAGATTTCTTGAAAATTTAAAAGCATCTCCAGAGGCGTTTGAAGCTGTAGCGAAAGAAACTGTGGAACAAACTAAATCAACGAAATGGTGGGATTACAGGATGGGGAGAATCACTGCCTCCAAAGCCCACGAATGTGCTTCAAAGGTAAAGGACCTTCAAGTAAAAGGACGTTACAACTCTGTGCTCAGTTCTGTAATGGGATGCAGAGGGCAGGCCACATCAAAATCGCTGTGTTGGGGAAGAAGACGGGAAAAGGTAGCAAAGTTGATGTACACAAAGATGATGAAAAATATTCACAGATCATTTCGTCTGGTTGAGAGCGGGGTACACATTCACCCAGACATGCCATTCATAGCTGGCACCCCTGATGGACTAATCCAGTGCGATTGCCATGGGAAGGGTGTGTTAGAAATTAAGAATCCGTACACCCACAGACTGAAGACGGTGACAGACTATGCCCTGCAGGCCGATGCTTGTCTAGAGAAGGATGAACATGGAATTCACCTGAAGAGAAAGCATCCATATTACACACAGGTTCAAGTTCAAATGTTTGTTACCAACACAAGTTATGTAGACTTTGTTGTGAAAACAGCCCGCACAGAAAATGGCATTCATATTGAAAGGATTATTTTTAATAAGGGTTTTGTTTCAGAACTTGTATTGAAATTGAAATGTTTTTTCTGTCATGTTGTTATAAATGAAATAATAATGTGTAACTCAAAAGATTTGCCAAGTCCAACCGAACCAGAGCTTTAAACATTGTAATTTGCCCCTGCACATACATGAACATAAGCATTCTTAATTCTTCAGCGACGATCACACAAACAAAGTTTTAGGGGCACCTAAAATATGTAAGACTATCTCTGTATGAGAATTTAACAGTTGCAATAAAACTATATTAATTAGGTAGGCTCATAACATTTATCACTGACGCGACGATATTGGAGAGTTATAGCTCTAAATGAATTAGATACATGTATTTCTTTTAGAGATTGTATTTATAGATAACCCAAAAATATCGTCACGTAAATATGCTTGCAATAGACGAATCTTGTGAGCCTACAAAGTACTTTACTCACAAGTTTGTTTTATGTTTGCAAATGTTATATATTCTATTCGAGTGGGGCGAGGGAACCTAATTGTTTTCCTGATTTTTCCTGCATCTATGAACCCAAAACAATATTTGTTTGACAAACTAACCTCCCAAATCCACCCATTTCTGATATTACATTAAAAGAAAATGTTGTACATTCCCGTTATATAAGTAGACTACATCAGAGACCAAAAGCTGAGCACAACAAAAATACTGCTCAGTTAAAACAAACATTTACCAGCCAATACTTTGTGTGTTGTTATAATGCTAAGCAAAAACCAGAAGAAAAAACAACAGTCGCATACAATATACATCACCTAAAAATTTAGTTTGTAACCCCTTTTTTTGCATAGAAGCAATTTTTATGCAAAGTATTTTTTTTGCTTAGCAGCTCCTTGAAATTGGCACCTTGTGGTGGTCTCATCTCTTCGGTATAACATGTTATTGGTTCCTTTGACTGCTGGAAGCACAACAAAATGATCAGTACTCTTTATGAATAAAGACAGACAGACTTCAGGTTTGTGTGCTGTGTATTTTATTGTTTACTTCTGGAACAGAATTGTCTGCGTTATCGAGTTAACTTAAAAGTGTGCATTTTTTGTATATAATCAGTTGAGAATAAGCCAGTTCGGTATTCCAACTGCACACAACAAGAATTGTTTGTGTGTGTATTAAAAATCATAATGATTTGATGATTAACGACTGTTGGGGTTAATATACCCTCTTTTCAAAACAAGGATGGTTCTCGAAACACATCTCGTCTGCTTTCGCGATTATCCTATTTTACAACTTGACCTCAAACTAACTTTAACCTCAGTACGTGACCTTTGACATGACATTTAAAGGTTAACTTTAAAGGAAACAATTTTTACAATTACAGCTTGTTTTACAACTTGACCTCACATGTGACCTGCTTCCAAGAATAGCAATGAGAAACGTGTTTATTGGGAAGGGGCGTAATCATACATGTACATGCAGCTGTTTTTCTTTTAATTGTTCAACAATTCTCGGTCACATGGGAAGGACATTAAATTGAAGGACGTGTAACGTCAATATTAGATATTTAACAAAAAATCCCCTACCCAATAAATTATATATCATTTTAAAGCTAAGAATTTAAGGAATCTGGAAATACCAATATCTCAACTTTACTCTGATTTCTCGGGAGGTCACATATGTGAGGGGTTCTGGCAAAATGAGACAAAACTGGGCAAAGGTTGAACTGATGGTTGATGGTTCTCAGGTATTAGAAAGGAGGATAACATTCTCCTTACAATGCTGTTTCTTGCACTTCAATCGGACATTTCATTAACAAGTTATGGCTGGTTATGATTTGCATTTATCAACATGTTGCAAAAGTAAAATATTGAGGGAAAAGGCCTTTGAAGTTTTGGGTAACATGTGATATGAAAAAATGTCAATTGTTTTTCCTTAAAAAGTGTATTTCACCACTTTTTAACTATTTCTTTAGGAATATGGTTAGCAGACACAACACAAAATAAAATATCAATAAATATCTACCATTTACTATTTTTTGTCTTCTATAGCCTGTGCCCAGTTCTGTCTCATTTTGCAAGAACGCCTTGCATATACAAGTAAAGGTTACAAAAAGATGTACATGTACTTTTCTCTTTTTCTGCATTCCTATGTTTTTGACTTGCTTTTCCACCTTTCTGGAATTTGATTATACAAATCATGTCGGAACAAGAATCCCTTGTAGGTTTACTAGAGCACAACAGACAGTGAATATATGATCTACAATGTCACTGCACTGTAATGGAAAGTCTCCCTTCAGCATTCTGAATTCCTTTATTCTTCCAATCAGCCTTTCCACATGAATTCTGGAATTTGACACTGAAGCATTGGTTATGTTTTTCTGCTCAGTGAACATCTTCCTTTTTTTACTGAATTCTGGTATTACCAGCTTGCATCCACGGAGCAGAAAGTCTGACTTGTCTTTGAACCCTTTGTCTGCAAGTACAATGTCCCCTCTCTCCAGCATGTCCAAAAACCCACTCTTTCGGACAATGTCAACATCCGACATGTCACCACCAGCAACAGCAGATATGAAAGACACAGAACCTCCAGGAGTGCAAGCGACAAGGACCTTGTAGGTATGGCTTGTAGGTATGGCGTTGTTTGTTGCTTGGAATTGACATCACTTTGTGATGGTCGCTGTGTCTGTACTTCAGTACAATCAATTACAGCTTGTACTTTGCCATGTTTCCTGAAGCATTCAGGTAGTTGGTTGCTGACCTCTTTATGACTTGGCCAGTAAATTAGGCTGCGAAGCTCCAAAGCAAGAAAGGGAAGAAGAGTGGATATTATATTTGACACAACTGATGTGCTAATGCCAAATCTGAACCCCAAGTCTTCATCAAGAAGATTGAGACGCAGTTTTATGAATGCCAGTAGCAACTCATCCTTCTTGGTCAGTTTTCTTTTCCTTCCAGGTTTGTCAGCTTCGGTCCTTTGCCATCGTTTTGTTTTAAGAGATGTTTTCCCTCTATAGTAGTGCAATCTTGTCATTTTCTCCCTGACATGGTCATAAATCCACATGAAGATTGCATATGAATTGATTCCTGTATACAGTTTCATCAGACTGCTGTTGTCCTTGATATCATTGATGGTGAAACACTTGGACCTTTTTGATTTGAGGTGTTTTGCCTGATGCTTTATTAAGTTCTGTGAAGTTTCGAGTTGTTTTTCCAACTGGGCAATCTTGTTTCGATACTGCTGAACAAGCGACTCACAGGCTGGACAGGGATAAGGCATTGGATGAGTTCTTTGACATGATCCACTCTGGCTGTCACCCATCACTCAGGCCTCGAAATAGTACTAGCCCGGCGTACAAAGTCTAGCGAAAACTGCTCCGGGCTACCCAGACCCACTTCCTTGGTTGCCCGGTGGGCTAGTGAAAAATTCAGTAACCTACCTGTAAATGTTTAGATCAAAATACATGTTAAAATTGTATTGTTTTGTTGTGTATTAAATAAATATCGGATCAAAATAAACCGAGTATAAACTGTCTTTTGTTTGTGTTTTTCGGCATGATTATCGATAGCCTGGGAGCGCTCGATCCACGCGTGCATGCAGTGCATTGCGATCTCACGAATAGAGTAGACTGGTGGGCTTCAGTGAGATTAGTATAGTATAAACTACGGCGCAGGGTACCGCACATATGTGCACTATTCTCTTTCACATCGTTCAGCCTTTCTTACCATAACGGAACACTGCGTTGCTGTATAGTACATGAGCGTGCTGCCGTACCGTGTCACTAGTAGTAGCGCCTGATAAAGAGTCTGTTCAAAACAGCGCCCTCTGTGTACATTACTACGGATGTACATGTACATTATTGTACGTACCGCGCTGGTACGTACACGTGCCCGCGCCGAACGAATAGTTTTGTGCATTGTACACGTACATATACGGGCTAGCGAAAATGTAAACGGGCTAGTAAAATCTGCAGTTTGCTAGCCCGGTGGGCTATCTAGGAAAAAAAGTTAGCGCAAGGCCTGTCACTGTGCATGTGTATTTGGTGTGGTCATTCTGGAATCCATTTTTGCACATTTCTGTGGTTGGAGGTGATGGTTCTCTGGATACACTCGCACTTGTCATGTTGAGACGTTTTTTTCTTGAAGGAGGTGTGTGTCTTTTACAGGGCGAAGGGCGTGATGGAGTGGTATTATCATATCCCTTCATGTACTTTGTGGGATGTTGAGCTTTCATTCGAGGCTGACCAAACTCAAAGTGGTTGCTGCAAACAACGGTGTTCTTGTTAACTTTGTAGTCTGCCCTGTAGACAAAGTAAATTCACAATCAATTTAGAGAAAATGTTAACATATTAACACCTTAACCCCAACACCTTGAGTGCTTAACCAGTTCGCACCGGGATTATTTTAACATCACCGAGCCAAGGGTCAGGATTATTTTTAACAAAACTCGATCCGAAGCGGGTTCAGGCGGATAGTGCGGGGAAGCACACCCACGCATTTCCGGCCTTGCTCGCTGCTGACAGACATTTCCGAACTTGAACTTGGCGTGTTTATGCGTCATCCGTTTTGAATTTGCGTTTATATACATCATCCGGCGTGAACTGGTTAATAGTACTACATGTAAGTGCCCTGAATCCAACAGAATGAGTTATGTGATTTATAACCAGATTTACAACCCCCACCCCCCCCCCCCCCCCTTTGTTTTCCCCAACACTACATTTGTATATCTGCAGATAGATTAATTATGTAATTTTTTTTCAAATTCATAACAAGTTGAAGATAAGAGTGAATCATCAGTTCTGTGGACACATTTGTGGCCAATGAAAGCATTACATATAGTATAAACATATGGTAGACAACATATGCCAGACATACAGACATGGATCCAGGGCCGTTGTGTGTTTAGCCGTCTTTGTACATTTTTTATACATTCTGCGGTTTGATAAATTGATAATGAGCTCGACTGCCCCCGCCCCCAAAAAAATAAAATTAAACTATTTGAAAATAAAATAATTATTTCATCCCCAATTTCCCCAAAAATTGTATGATCTGGTTCCGCCACTGTTTATATAACATACAAGTACAACGTAAGACAAGAATTATCAGAAAGGGAGGATATCTGTACCAATTTGAGCACAGAACTGTTAACATGGGTAAAGTACAGTACATGAGCTTGATCAAATATATAATTTGCAAAACATAGGCCTACGCTACCGTTTCTTACCGATTGATGAGTTGCTGCCACTTTAAACGATGTTTGTCTCTACACCGATAAAACTTGACATGGTCCCCAGTTCCCATGTGGGCCTGGACATGGGGCAAAACCTTTATTCTAAATTAGACAAATCAGGAAACAAAATTATCATAATTAATACATATACATAGTAAACAGAATTACTGGGGGAAAAAAACCCAACCAACATGCCATTGTAAATGGGGCGGGTAACGGGTACACAAACCCCCTCTGGGAGATGTACAAAATACATGTCCCGTCTCCCCGCCCCCCTTCCACCTACGTGTGCATGTGTCACTGCATAGACATGTCAGTCACTGCATGTACATGTACATGTGTATACATTTTTTATTGTTTTTTTTACTCCGGCATAAGACAAGGCCAAGCCAAGGCCGGGATACATATTTTTAAATATTAAAATAAACCAGCTGCCCTCTTTGTATTCCAGCACAGCAGTACTACAATTAATCCTGCAGATATTCAGTCAAGTTCAATAACGTTTACTGAAAGAAGGCCGGCTATATTGACCAATCAAAGGAAGCCAATTTGAAAATGGTGTTTACTACTGCCTACTACATGTAGCTGCTAATGTCGGCGCCGACAAAATATGGATTTGGTGCCCAATTTTCGGACGTCTCTTTAAGTTTAACAGTTTTATTATATACTTTAACTTAAGTTTTATACTTTTAAGCCCAACTTTGATTTTCTGAGGTGAAACTTACCTTTGTGGGTAGCGTTTGTCATTATTACAACCATATGCAGCACATCTGTGTGACATATTTGACGTTAGTATTGCCTAGAAAATTGTCGCGAGTTGTGAGTTAGCGCGCGCACGCACGAAACTAGCTGCCCGTAGTCGTCGTACATATCCGGGCGCAAGCTTGTTCGCTATCTATCCCAGCATGCACCATGCTCCAGTATTTGCGAAAGAGTCTATGCACGTGCCGACGCGGTGTATACTTCCGGGTTTTTGTTATGATTCTAATAATAGTCACGGGTACCCGGGTACCCGACCGTGATGGGAATAGGGTACCCGGGTCCCGTACTACCCGTAAACGCACACGCTTAGAAGGAACACTTGAGTATCTCCAGTCCACACAGCTACCTGCAAATGAAAAAAATGAAAGGAAAAATTATAAATAATGTTAAAACGAGACAAAAAAGACCCCTAATCCTCTGTTTCCCTGATAAATACAATATTTTATACTAATTCAGCAACTTCCTGGAGTGCATTTCTTGCTGATCATGTGCGAGTCGCGTTCGTTTTTCAAACCAAAATGTCCCGAAAAGGTGATATTCAAGGATGGATTTTCGGACAAAAAAAACACTTTATTTAGCGCATCTCCAACATATAAAATAATGAAGAATACATCCTCGTTCACTACAGTTTTGAAAGTTAGATTCCAAAAAAAGTCAGATCTTTAAAATATGCCAATTTTTTATAGCATATCAGAAAATAACGTCGATTTTAATGCAAAATCCTACCAAAATCCAAGCTTTCATAAAACAATTTTGCAAACAGATGTTTTTACAATTTAAAAAGTATTTATCATTTTGATGAAGCCAGTTTACCAACCGGGGTGAATAGAAACCATTATAGGCATGTCGTCACTGCAATAAGGCGGTCTGATTGGCGAGTGATCCCGAATAAACAATTGCGGTTAAACAAATTAATATTCATGAGGTGATAATGAGCGCGACGCTTTAAAAAAATTGCGCGCATGCGCAACGTGAATGTGGCGCGATATTATACGTGGGGGGTAGACCGTGCGGCAGTATGGGAGTTATTGCCTGCTTTTTGTGCATGGTTTATATTGTTTAACGGCGGTTAACCTGTAAAAAAACCTCTACATGTATCTCTCTATATTTTTGGGACTTAATTTATTGTTGAGACTCTCAATTTATTGTTGAGACTCTCAATTTATTGTTGAGACTCTCAATTTATTGTTGAGACTCTCAATTTATTGTTGAGACTCTCAATTTATTGTTGAGACTCTCAATTTTTGAGACTCTCAATTTTTGAGACTCTCAATTTTTGAGACGCTTAATCATGTCAATACTGTAAAAGTCTTATTCTTTTTAATTTTGTTTATTCAGCCGTCGACAGAAAAGGTGATAGGAAGAATCATACCAGAGGGAAGGAGAGATACGGTAAGATATTTGGATTTCAATTAGATTTTTCTGGTTAACTTTTTTTATTTTCCCATTTTTAATTTTTTTTTAACCCTAACCCTGCTAAATTTCTTGGATTTAGCAGCAAGTCATTTGATATATTCCGGAACATATTCAGAATCGAGTTATGATACCATAGGCTAAACATGTTTTTGGTTTTTTGGGCCTAATCCATCAATATATTTTTCACGCCAGGCTTACAGGACAAAGTCCATCATAATCGATATAATCAATCAATAATTTGTTCACACCAGGGCTGCAGGACCAAGTCCGTCAAAATTCATCAAATTGGGGGATGGATTTTGGCAAAATTGGGACAGTTAGGGTTGTGATATACATTGTAACAAGTCATTTTATTTTTAAAGGGGCATGCCCTAAAATCCCTGCAAATTTCTTGTTTTTGAGTGTTTATTTATCCTTTTTCAAACATCTGCTTGAAAGGAAACCAACCTACCGTTACATGTATGTTGATCCCAAGTAACAACAAAAATAAAACCCAGTTGTTTAAACTGGACTAGACATTTTTTTCTGTCGTTTTTATTCAATGTAAGATACTGGTACAGTCACATTACAGGTACATGTACCGGTACATGTACAGCACCAACGCACAAATGTTGTTTCTTAAGCCGCGTTCGCATTGGACTTAATATTGTCAAGTTACCGTACGTGATTGTCAAAGTTCACGGTGTTAAATCCTCCGCTAGAAGCTTGGGCCTGTAGATCTTACTGTTGCGGAGGGTAAAATGGACAATTTGACAATGTTACCCTCTGACCGCATTTGATTTAATTTGGTTAAAGTTGACAACAGTCTCCGTAGGTTTTACCAAAAAAAGTATAATGCGAACGCGGCTTTGCACGTCTACAAACACTTTTAGGCTGGAATCAAAACCCAAACAGCTCGAGTATTTAGTGTCGCAAAAATTGACCCCAAAACTCTCGTTCTATATAAAACAAAACGCCCAGTTTTTAAAGGATGGTTGTGTGAATGTTTATATCCTACTTTTAAATTACCTTTCTAATTAACATCATTTCATTCAAAACGTGATTTGTAACTCAATTGGGCTCTTCAAGGATGCTTCGTGCAATTGTTCCCAATTTTATTTTAAACAATTTATGATCGCTGCGAAAACAAGAACATACAGTACATACATGTAACCACTGCCTTGATGCTGGTTGAAAATAAACATCATTTTCTTGCCTTTTTTTTGGCATCGATGATTGTAAAACTTCGGAGAGGTTTGTTAAAGGATGTATACACCATTGGTAATAATTGTCATGAATAGATGGATTTTGGGGTTTGTATTTTATAGTAAATATCGTTTAACTGACCTGTCTGAAGTTTTACAATCATGGATGCCGAAAAAAGCACAAAAAACAGCGTTTGTTTTCAACTGGCATCGAGCAGTTATTCTTATGTTACTGTGTATATTTGTTTTTTTCGCAATCGCCGTCCGGCGATCAAGATTTTTTGTTTATAAAATTCTATTTTTTAAAATAATTACAGGATATCTAGCGCAATAATTTTGCTGGATGCCTGTACATGTACATGTACATGTATGATAGATTCAGACATTTATGATGCATAATAAGAGAGACAGGACTTTTTGAGTCACCGTGTAACAAAGACACCAGTGTCACGGTTACGCGTAAAACTGTCGGCCTTTACTGCTTGGCCAACGTTTGAAGGTTTTCATTGAAAATAGCTGAATTACAGTATACCAATGATGTTTACATATTACCCTTTGAAATTTCAATTTTCAATGAAAACCTACTAATTTATGGCAAAACAAGTCACAAGTTTCACACTTCACACTGTAGCTGAGACACCGGTGTCTCCATTACAGTGTGATGGATAGTTTTGGATCGTACATGTATATGAAAACAAAAAATCTGATTCGAGAAATTGAAGTTATACATTAAACGTATGAGCTATCCCCACCATACGAACATGCAAAGAATATAGAAAGTAAATTACATTTTGAGAAATAACACCATGTCACGCTTTGGCCCCCTTATTTATGGAAAGACCCATGTACCAATGGTGTCTCCTATCTTTAAAATGGTGTGTCCTTGGTGAATATAAGATAGTGAATTAACTTTATCATTGATGGAATGCCCTGCAATAAAGTAAATATTTTCAACTTTGCTTTAATAGTACATGTAGGTGGTGATATGATATCATGTTTGTACTTCATAAAACAAACATGTCCTGAATATTTGTAATGGGGCATCGCTGATTGCAAAACACTGGGCACAGCAGAACCAAACAGTAGCTTTTGAGTGATGGGATCAGTTACACATGACCACAAAATGGGTGAAAAGTCACACAATAACAAAGTTAACATTATTACATTTCTAGAAAAAAAGAAGTCCTGAGCTTTTAAATAATGTACCGGTATTGTGTGTTGCTGTAGCTTATTCCTAGCCGCCGCCATTCTCTTTTGAAATTGCTGAAGTCATGCTCCCTTGTTTTGAGAGAACGGAGTTCAAAGTCCGTGAGCCGTGCCAACTGTACTATCAATCAGTGCAATTCAGCCACTAAAAAACACACTTTAGAGTTTTAATTGAGCTATAAACTTTTGGAATATAATGAAGATTTTGTTATGTAAAAACGTTAACAACTCGAAACCGACCTCCCACTCGAAAAATGAACGTTTCGGTCGTGTGCGACTGGTGTGGTGCTACATGTAGGTCACACATACTGGTACTGTAAGGTTTGGTCTTTAGATATAAATCCATTTTGAAAGATTGACTCTGATCATATTTGTTTTTAATAAATTTGTTCACACAATTTTTTTGTTTAAAGACGAAAAAAGAATTGTGTATTGTGTCTGCCCACACATGTTATTTTTTGTTATTTTTTGGAAATTTGTTCATCCGAAACAAGTGACCTTTTAGGTATCATTCTGTGTACTATTGCATGTACATGTACATGTACAGTATGTACCCATTACATGCATGCCACCTGTGCTTTGGAATTTCAAGCGGAATAATTTTTTTCAACTAAACAATTAAGTTTTTCTATTCTATTACAGAAAATACATCACCTCCGATACCTACAAATGCATTTTCAATGCGCATGCGCAAGCAATTCCGCTGTCAATAACAAAAGAAGATCGCGTCACCACGCACGCCCACACAGCATGTCCCAGAATCCCAATAGTAAATCACCCCTTTTTCTTAGCGCGACTGACCGAGTGTACACGCGTATTCGTTGGCTCTCCCCAGCGTTGCACTTTACAGTCTATCGGACATATATTTCCGACAGTTCCGCAAACACAATGTCAGAGCCTACTAAAACCAGAAAAAAGACATTAAGAAAGATCAAATGTAGATCGTGTGGAGTTTTTCCATCGCCTTTGGAGTTCGATATCCATACGTCTTGCTTCAGATGCCGTCTCTGTTCGCGAGAAAATCCGTGTGCTATCTGTTCCAACTGGTCTGTGAATCAGTGGAAAGCTTTTACAGCGTGGCAGGACGACAACACTACCGCTTCGTCACCCGCACAGTTCTGCACTTCTACTGACGCTAATACTACTACTTCGGCGGTAATTCCGTGTACCTATCGTCCATCCATTCCACCAGTTTTTCCACCACCGGTGAATGTGAGTTCCAGTTCTTGCGGGTTATCTGAGAGTGTATTTTCAACGTATAACCGCCCGATCCCCGCTAGCGCTGAGCAACCATCGGAATTTCCCCGCCATGTCACCAGGGAGTCGCAGAGCCATTCACGCCCGGACTTTCACCCACCGGCCTGGTCGTACTTCCAGAATGATCCCCGCCAATTCCAATCGTTTGATCGGCCTGCGGATTCTCGCATCCAGGGGATTCATTTTCCATCCCCCGGAGTTTATTCCACAACGTTTCCACCTAATTACCCTGTCTACCGCGAGGCCATGGGCGGCCATATTTCCCGTTCTTCGGCGCACTACGACCCTTACGGGGCCGCGAATGCTGAGCAGTTTTCTCACTCTCCGCGTCGTTCCAGAGCATTTGACAGCTCTTCTGCTCGACATCATCGCTCTCGTTATGACAGGGACTACGTGGACAACGTTCCGGTTGGGAGCTATCACCGTTCATCTCGCGATTCGTCACGCTCCCGCTCCCGCATTCGACATCGTTCGAGATCTCCTTCACGGAGCCATAGCCGCTCCTTTTCTCCTTCTGTGGGCTACGTTCATTCTGGATCTTACTCTCCGATCTCCAGTGATTCGGACCTAGATTTTACAGACCTGGACACTTCCATGTCACACCGAGGGAACCTTGTAATGCCTATAGTGAGTAATATTTTACAATTTCCTCCTCCTCCCTCACCTAAGGAATCCTCTCGTGCATCCTTCCGTAGGGAACCCGTCAGACCTGCCTCCGGAAAACATCCAGTCCCTGTAGACAGCTTCTGCTCGGATATTTTGGAGGATGTTTTCACTAAAGTACAGCAGGAAAAGAATTCTATCCGAGTTCCCAGACAGGAGTCATTGCTGTTCAAGCCCAATACAGATGACACCAACCGCTTCTTTACAGTCCCTATGATTTCCTCTGAAGTGAAGGACAAACTGCGTTCAGAAAACGGTACTAAGAAAAACTTCTTTCCTGATAAACGCACTAGAGATTTAAATAGATCTCTGGAAAGAATCGATCATCACATGCGCCATGGAGCCAAGGTGTCGAGTTTCTCCATCTTACTTTCGGACGTTCTGGCACGTGCCTCTGAGGATCCATCTGTAATTGACCAGGATCTTCTTCCGGTCTTCTTCAAATTCATGGATGACTGTCTAGGCAGTTGCCTACGGGAGTTTGCTGCTGGGGCGGCCATGACTTCTTCACTGCGCCGATCACTGTTACTTGACAACTTGTTCTGGCCTTCCCATGGATCCAGAGAGCGTGTTGAAGGTCTACCCCTCATTGGCAACGACCTATTCGATAATAAATTTAACGAGGTCTTAATGAAAGAAGCCAAACGCCTGAAAGCTGATGACAGAATAGATCTTCGTCGCCAGTCTTCGCGTAAGCCATCATCCTGGCCTACACAGACAGCGGGAAAAGACTATAGGAACAATCAAGGTTCCTTTCGTCGCTCCTACACCACACGTTTTCGTCGCCCCAAGGTCTCTTTCAGCCGAGGTTCGACTAAATCCAGTTTTCGTCGTCAAGCCTTCGCCTCTACCAAGACAGCTCCCACTAAACCGACATACTCCTTCAAGTCACAAGGATCTAGAGGATTCAAACGACAGTGACTGCAGGGTTCATCCCATTCTCATTCCACCGGCTCCGGGTCCGGTGGGGGGTCGTCTTTTGGAATTCTCTCACAAATGGACTTGCATTACCACAGACCGTTGGGTTCTTCAGACAGTCTCTCTGGGCTATTGCCTAGAATTCACCACTTCGCCCCCTCAGTCTCACTTATTTCCTCACCGACCCACACCGGTCCCCCTCGACAGCGCTCGCCGGACTTCCCTGGAAAAGGAAATTTTATCGCTGCAAGTAAAGAAAGCCATAGTTCCTCTTCCTCGAAATTCAACCAGGGGATTCACCTCGACACTCTTCCTAGCTCCAAAGAAAGCTGGCGATTGGCGGCCAATCATCAACCTTCGGCCCCTCAACATCTTTATACGACCAAAGCACTTTCGGATGGAAACTTTGGCCACTGTTTTACAGTCCCTCCCTCGGGGTTGGTGGGCAACATCCCTAGATTTGAAAGATGCGTATCTCCATGTACCCATTCATGTGAATCATCAAAAGTTTCTACAATTCATCTACCAGAACATAACCTACCAGTTCCAGTGTCTCCCCTTTGGTCTCTCCACGGCTCCCCGTGTATATACCCGAATCACCAAGGTAATAGCGGCAGCCCTGCGTCGTCAGCATATACGCCTTTACATCTACCTAGACGACTGGCTCATAGTGGGCCCGTCTCGGGAAGCGGCCCTTCTAGCCTTATCAAAGACTATCCAACTCACACTGGAGCTGGGATTCTTGATCAACACCGAAAAATCTTCCCTGGTCCCTTCACTGAATCCAATGTTCCTCGGTGCCTCTCTCGACATGATGGCAGGCATGGCCACACCTTCCATCGAACGTTGTGTAGCTCTGGAGGAGTGTGTCCATCTGTTCCTATCATCAGTGACTCTTCCAGCTCGAATCTGGCTTCGTCTCCTGGGCTTTATGGCAAGCTTAGTGGACCTTGTGCCTTGGTGCAGAATGCACATGCGCCCACTTCAACTTCATCTACTTTACCATTATCGTCCACGGAGGGATGCCATTACCAAACTTGTTCCCATGAATCTGTTGATTCAGTCCCATCTCAAATGGTGGCTCTCGCGTCAGAATCTGCTTTGCGGTTCACCGTTTCCACGGCCCTTCCCAGCACTAACTCTGACCACAGATGCATCAAACTCGGGCTGGGGCGCTCACCTGGGCGATGTCTCCCTAGCGGGAACTTGGACCCCATCAGAACAACTTCTACACATCAATCATATGGAGCTTCTAGCAGTTCTCAAGGCCCTTCAGTCGTTGCAGGCGAGAGTTACAAACCATCTTATACTGGTCAGAACAGACAGCTCAACAGTAGTAGCCTACTTAAACCGTCAAGGAGGCACTCATTCTCCGTCCCTGTGCATGCTGACGTGGAAGCTTCTGAGTTGGTGCATCCTTCATCAGATTTCTCTACAAGCAAGCCACCTGTCTGGCAAAGACAACATCATTGCAGATGCACTATCTCGGGGTCGTGCGATTCCCACAGAGTGGTCTCTCCATCGCCCAACAGTCCAACAAGTTTTCAATACTCTGGACACCCCACACATAGACCTCTTTGCATCTCATCTCAACAACCAGTTACCAACCTTTTGCTCCCGCCATGCCCACCCTCAGTCTTGGGCAACAGACGCACTCAGCATCAACTGGTCGGGAATCCTGGGTTACGCCTTCCCTCCAATCTCCCTGCTACCTCGTGTCCTAGAGAAGATCAGTCAGGAGAGATGCAAGATAATTCTGATCGCTCCTTTTTGGCCCAGACAGGCTTGGTTTCCTCGACTCCTGGACCTCCTAATCCAATCACCTCTGGTGTTGCCGAAACGTCCAGATCTCCTGTCACAACCAGTCTCCAAGGCACTTCATCCAGATCCAGACAGTCTTCATCTCTCTGCCTGGATGCTATCAAGCTGTCCTTTCGAACAGCAGGCTTTTCAGAAGTCGCTGCAGCCCTGGCAGCAAAGAGTAGACGGGCTTCAACTAGAAGAACTTACGACAATCGTTTACAACATTATGTCAAATGGTGTTCCAAGGAAGCTATCAATCCCAATTCTGCATCTTTAAAGACCATTGGGGATTTCTTTGTCCATCTGTATAATTCTGGTCTTCAGATTGCAACAATCCGAGGCTACAGATCGGCTATTGGGGTCATCCACAGAGGTTTTCAGGATGGTTCTAACCTGTCTAACAATACCTCAATTTCCCACCTCATTAAGGGTATGTTCGTCGAGAGACCCCCAATAAAGAAACTGATTCCATCCTGGGACCTTGGTGATGTTCTTCACAAGCTGGCTAAAGCCCCTTTTGAACCTGCTGGGTCTTCTACTCTTCATAGCCTGACAGTTAAAACAGCCTTTCTGCTGGCAGCCTCTACAGCTCGTAGAAGAAGTGAACTCCATGCCCTATCCATAGCGGCAGGCCACTTACGCTGGGAACCAGGAGGTGTACGACTTATTCCAGAGATAGGCTTTCTAACCAAGAACCAATCTCCAAGTTTTTCTCCTCCGGATATCTTTGTTCCTAGTTTGACTTCGTTTTCAAGTATCAAGGAGGACAAATTATGGTGCCCTGTCAGAATACTGAAATTCTACATTGCTAGAACCTAGGAGCTACGGGGTGAGGCTACACAGTTGTTTATCACAACAGTTCGCCCACACCATCCAGCTACCATTACAACTGTTGCAAGATGGATTGTGGAAGCCATTCTAACATCAAATAGTCCTGGTGAAGCACAGTCTGTTCTACAAGCACCGAAGGTACCAGGAGAGCCGCTTACGTTGCGCATAGCTTCTCAGGCTCATTACCAGCCGCCACAGATGCTTATCCCATCTACCCAGGCTGAAGCACAACCGGTTCTACAAGCACCGAAGGTACTAGGAGAGCCGCTTACGTTGCGCATAGCTTCTCAGGCTCATTACCAGCCGCCACAGATGCTTATCCCATCTACCCAGGCTGAAGCACAACCGGTTCTACAAGCACAGCTGGTGCCAGGAGAGCCGCTTACGTTGCGTTTCCCAACTCAGGCTCATTTTCAGCCGCCACAGGTGTGTATCACATCTTCGCAGGCTAAAACACAACCGGTCCTACAAGCACCACAGGTACCAGGAGAGCCGCAAACGTTGCGTTTCCCACTTCAGGCTCATAGCCAGCCGCCTCGGATGCGTCTTGCATCTTCACTGGCTGAACCTAGACCGGTTCGACCTCAAGCCCACCAAACACGAAGCATGACAACATCATGGGCTCTGTTCAAGGGTGTGGCCATATCAGAGATTATGCAGGCAGCATGTTGGAAAAACTCATCTACGTTTACATCATGCTACCTGAGAGATGTCCTTCAAACAGAAGGCCGGATGGGCAGACAGGTGCTACAAACAAGTGCTCGAACCACAGCCCAAAGATCTCGTAAAGCTACTGAACCATCCTTTTAGGAGCACAAGGTTTTCAGCTTACGGGTATGTCTTGACAGCTTTAGATTGCTGGTATAATTTTTACAGCTAGGCTTAGTTAAGACATTTAATTGTTAGGCTCCACGCTGCATGTCCCCACCCTAATAACTGGGCATTTCGGTGCTACTCTGCATTTGTAGGTATCGGAGGTGATGTATTTTCTGTAATAGAATCTCCCAAATCCGCAGGGATTTTCTATTCTATTAAGAAAATACTCACCTCCGATACCATCCCTACCCTAATACATACATAAATTTAAAATAAGACGAAAAAGGGGTGATTTACTATTGGGATTCTGGGACATGCTGTGTGGGCGTGCGTGGTGACGCGATCTTCTTTTGTTATTGACAGCGGAATTGCTTGCGCATGCGCATTGAAAATGCATTTGTAGGTATCGGAGGTGAGTATTTTCTTAATAGAATAGAAAATCCCTGCGGATTTGGGAGATTCTGTGCTAAAGGTTTAGTGAACTGGAACAAAATTGAGGGTTACCGCATGTACTTTGTACACGTACCAGTACATACTGTACATATATGTACATGTACACTGATTCTCATTTTGGTATCACTTTAGAGACATGGCTTTGTTCTCGTGTTCAAAATAGTTAGAAAGTCGAGCACGTTTTTCAAAATGTTCTTATTTTAACCACAATTATTTTCCTGGGTTGAAATTTTGACCCAATATACCCTATATTATACCCTACCCAAACACTAACCCACATCCTAACCCTAGTTTTTGAGTAATTTAAAGGTAGGATACACCATTTGCAGATATCAAAAATATTTACTATTGAATTATTAAGAAAAATATTACTCATTTGAAAGTAAATAATGATTCAAGGCATCTAGCAAAACGATTGCGCTAGATATCCTGTTATTATTCCGAAAAATAGAGTTTTATAAAAAAAAATTTGCGATTGCCGGACGGCGATCGCGAAAAAACAAAGATAACATAAGAATAACTGCTCGACGCCGGTTGGAAACAAACGCTGTTTTTCGTGCTTTTCTCGCCATCAATGATTGTAAAACTTCGAACAGCTCAGTTAAACGATATTTACTATAAAATACAACCCCCAAATCCACCCATTCATGATAATTGAAGCAATTACCAATGGTGTATCCTACCTTTAAGTACATGTACAATCCAAAAATCGAATTCATGAAATTCCTAATGGAGACCTATTCATCCATAGAAATGACCCTTTGGAGACCTTTTCACTCCCATTGTCCCCATTGTGTTCACGTCTCCAGAGGGTACTGTATTTCGCACCATGTATACTGTACATGTATGTGTACACATAAGAGCTGCAGTGGATGATTAATGTGGAAGCCTTGTGTGTTTTGATCGCTATTGGTATCTGTTGAATAATAATGCTCAACAGCGAAAACATTCCGTGTCAAATCATCCAATGGGTTCAACCCCGAACCCCTTCAAATCAGTTCATATTTGGTTTATAGGGTTATTTTGAGTGAAAAAGCTAAAACATCAAGTTTTAGCTAAATCCGACCAGCAGTTTTCGTGCTACCGCATTCCATTTTTGTGTGATTTTTGCCAATATGGGCGTGGCCACTATTCACTATTCATCCATAAATGTGACCCACTCTGCTAAAATGAGGCGGATGTGTTTAAAATGTTTTTTTCAATTTTATAGTTGGTCAGAAAAAGCAGGAAATAAGCTTTCAATTTCTTACATGGCACAACTCTGTAGTGTAATGCATCGGTCTTTTACAATTTTGAGAAATTAGCTTTTTCTCAGTTATATTCAAATTGTCTCTGTAAAGAAATAAGCATTTACAATAAATTGCAGTGCTTCATCAAATGCTACATGTATGGTAAAAGAATGACAAAACCTGTATTAAATTAAATTTAGGGATCAAAACAATTTTTTTAATCGATCAGATCTGAAATATAGGTGTCGGAGAAACCAAAATGCCTTAAAACAAAAATATTATTTGTTGAAAGAAAATTCCCCTCCGAGACAATAAACGGCTCTTTACGTAAAAATGTATTTTCCGACATCAGACTCATTTTTGCAGAGCGGGTCAAAAATAATAACAATTAGGAATTATTTTTAAATTAACCAAAAATTACCAAAAAATAGTAGACGGTAACATTAAAACTGGTTGGATTTTGTTAAAACTTGAAATATTGGCTTTTTTTGTTAGCCCCCCAAAAAACCTATAAAACAAATATAAACTAATTTGAAAAGGGTGGGTGTAAATTTTCATTTTTTGGGGGTGTGATTTGAACCAGACTGACTCCATAGTCGTGATCAGTGCATTCTGTTTTAGGGATCCACTTATTGCATTGAAAAGCAGCTACATGTATTTGCGAGCAGATTTGGCATTAACCCTTACAGTGCTCAATCCATCATTTGCACACAACCTAGAAGAATACTCTTCATGATTACAATTTTGCATTGTTATCTATTTGGTGGTTGAATTGTTCTCTTACATGTACATATTTGAGAAAAAATAAATGCTGTGTGAAAGTTAAAATCCCTCTGGACTTGACCTCACTGTGTTGATCTTAGCTGGAGCACATCCTTTGACAAATAAAGTCCAATAAGGCCAAGTATGTACATGTGCATGTAACTTCTTGAACTTATTAAGGCAAACAAAGGCACGGAAAAACGGAAGATTGCATAATTATGCGTTTATATCGATTTCACGCTTGTTTCCATTCTCAAAGCTTGAATGAGAAATTAGGTCAGAGAAAAAAGTCATCTATTAGGAGGAGTCTTTACAATTATTATAGCTTTAAAAATGATAACACCAACTGTTCATGATATTGATTTACCGGTAGTTAGAGTGAATCTAGTCTGTAAGTGAGAGGTAATTATCTGGTTACTATGGTAACTCCTTCTACCGAAGGCCACAAGCTGATTACGTTCAAAGAACGATATATAACCTACTTTGTAAATTGACAGCCTGAAATGTAATGAAGTCGCAGATATTACGAGTTGCGTTACAAAGCAAAATATAGACTCCTTTGTATTTATGATAACAAATGGAAACTTACATGTACATCATTGCCATCACTTAAAAAAATACTTAAATGCCTATTTGAATGATCAATGTTTCATCTCACCTAAACATTCATCGTGCCCGACCAATGTTATAACCAGTGTTGACGCTATTGGCAATATTGAGCTTTATCTAACACTAACTGAAGTACCCGGTGTCCTCTTTGGGTGAGAATTCTTCTAAATGCCTCGGGTCAACCCACCAACAAATTTAGTTTTAAGTATTTTTTAAAGATTTTGAAAGTTTGGCAATGGTGATGGAGTCGGAGCTAGATAGCTGGGGTTCTGGAAAACGACCTTTATAAACTGTTGACCTTTTTTTTTTGGGGGGGGGGGGGAGCTTAAGCTCCACACAAAGAAAATCAGACAACTCAATTGTAATTTTACCATAGAGCAAGCGCTTTTACTTTGTGTATTGAAACAAAAATAGAACAGAGTTGTATTGACTCGACTCGATTTATGTCCTGATCGGTAAATGAAAAGACTCGACCTGACCGTAGACAAATAACTGGTCTCGACTCTAGTCCCTTATCAGAATGACTTGACAGGAGTCGGGTCCCCAAAATAAGAGCAAAACAACTTACGCCAGTGTCGGTTCATGTCACGTTTATGTTAGTGAATAATAAGTACACATGGTATATTATACAGTGGCCGTCTGTAGATGTTTTTCTTCCTTCATAATACAACAGACATTCGTGTCATGGATTTCCACCTTTCTGTAACGCGTTTATTTGTTAGTGACTCGAATTAACTCAAGCTAAATACATGACTCAACTCGACTACACACCGTGACTCGACCATCTTGACCTAATGAACCGACTCGACTCAAGTCACTTCTTTAACCCTAACTACCCCAAATTCATCAAACTCCAACTGCAGCTTTTGCTAGGTTTTGGTAGGTTTGGTACCAAACCGTAACAACTTGTTGTTAGACTT
Organism: Crossaster papposus; assembly: GCA_037893245.1. Classification (NCBI taxonomy): domain Eukaryota; kingdom Metazoa; phylum Echinodermata; class Asteroidea; order Velatida; family Solasteridae; genus Crossaster; species Crossaster papposus. The sequence continues at coordinate 53,080 of JBAIAA010000203.1, forward strand.
TGTTTGACTCAGTACCAAAGGCCCAGGGAGACCCTGTTTAATTCTGTGAGGTTCAGGACAGAAAGGCATGAGACTTGTCAAAATGTTAGAAATTTGGAGAATGCACAGGCATTTATACACGAGTTACCCACATGGTCACGGCACAGTTCCTGGTCAACTGTAAGTGTATGTACACTTACAAGTACCGTAATTTCCTGCGGATAAGGCGCTCGGCGGATAAGGCGCAGGTCCCTAAAATCACCCCAAAAAATTCAAACGTCAACAGATAAGGCGCACCGCCGAATAAGGCGCATGCTTGAACGCACCCAATATAACACCAGGCGCCACCCGGTGTAGGTACATGTACATCGCCAGAAAGGGGTCATTTTGTTGCCTTAGAACGATCACACTAGTCCAAGAAAAGACCAAAGTAAATTGATACCAACCTTCATCTATCAAGCCAACGCTGTGCAAGATTGCGGTTTCTGACCCTACAATGGTGCGTCTTTAACCAAAAGAAATAAGGTTCAATTAACTAACCCTTTGAGTGAGCCGACACGAAATGTATCAACAATCGCAAACCCCAGATGTTCCTGACCGCAGAGTTTATACAATGGAAACCGATACATGTGCCTCTCCCGCAGATATCGGGTTTCAAAACCACGTTTAATGTTTTGGTCTGTGGGATTGTAAAATAATTCAGTCAGTGATATAGTTTCTTTCCAGACAACGTAATCAGACAACATAGAGTTAACTTAATATAATTCTGCACAAGCTATAATTATTAGAATATTTTAGAGTAGGCACAGGCCCAATTTAAAAACCTACATTTATATAAAATCAAAAAAATAAATGTCTATAGTGTTTTTCAGTTCATCTTATTTTTTTGCTAAAGTTGTCTTTTGTGGCCGTTCTGTTTACTCGATGTCTGTCTTAGATGGAGGGTTACTGGTTATTCTTCCGACACACGTCAAGTTATAGGCCTGCCGTGCGTAATTAATAGTAGGCCTATACCGAGCACACGTACTGCACGTGGTCACAGTCGCGCCATTCTACACTACACTCGATCGACCGGACACGCGGTGGGAAAATAATATCATCAATGACCGCGTCGCTGGTTCACGTGCAGTATTAGGATACATATTGCAGGGAACCGCGCTGCATTCAGTATAATATTTTCACATCCTACTGCGCGTCTGGGCCAGTGTTAACTGCGAGCGAATGTGCGTGTGTAATGTGTGTTTGAGAGGTAAGTTGTTTGTTGCGTTAATTTTTTTTTGTGGGATCTGCAGATAGATCACACAGACATCGCAAGTTTTGACAGTCGCTATATTTCAGCTCATTTTCTGTGTCATTTTTAGATTTATGTCGCATGCAGAATATCGTTTAATATATTTTTTCAGGAGAAAGGACACGGCGGCAATAACAAAAAAGGGCACGGCAACAATTGCCGTGGAAAGTGGGATTTTTGAAGGGCATTGCGGCAATCGGTAGGGGCATCGACGGCAATTGCCGTCGTTGCCGTCGTGAAGTATCAGGGCTGATTTTACACACGTACCCAATGGCAATGAAGATTTTTTTAACTGGACTTCAGGGTTGGATAACGATCTTTTCACGGTTGTAGGGGATCAACACATCGCGGCATTGTTAGAATGAAAACATGGCCACAATGTCCGGAGAGTTAATCTAATTGGTTGACCGCATTATTGAGTAAGATTGCGGCGTTCAAAGAATTCTTCACACAAAGACCGTCACTTTGAACTCAAGCGACATCAGATAAGGCGCACCGAAAGATAAGGCGCGGCGATGTTTTTGTGGTCTAGAAAGTCAGATAAGCCGCGTCTTGTCCGCAGGAAATTACAGTATGTGTGTCCCCACTAAAACATAATGCCACTGGCCTTTTATCACTGTACCAAGTCAATAAAACTTCAACTGTTGGAGTTTGGCAGGTTTAGTACTGTTAGGTTCAGTACAGTTTACCAAAAATTACTGAACCTGTGTGAGCTGTTGAAGTTTGTTAGGTTTGGTATGCTTCCTAGTGCGAGAGCCTAGAGGGTTAGGGTTAAAATGACTCGACTCGACTTGTGTCACAAAAATCAGTGACTCCAAAATACAAAATACAACTGTATACAATGAAATGAGCCAATACGGTGCAGATAAATCTCTTTCAATCATGAAGAGCAAATAACACTTATAATACAAGGAACAGTTCCCTACTTTTTCCTGGGCTTCGGTATCTGTCAAACCAAGTAAATAACACTTTAAAGTACTCAAGCTAACTACATGGAGGCTATCATTAAAAACACTCACAGTAGGAGAAACAAGAACTCCTCCTGTCACCTCGACATTACAAAGTTAGCAGCTTTAATTAAAACTGGCTCAATAACAAGTGGCTCAGCCTCTTCCAAAATTCTACCACTTCAACTGTATGACAACACGTAATAAGGCCAGGTGACTATAATTCAGTATATTCACTAGGCTTTTCAAAGAATTTATAAAATGCAGTGAATCTATCATTCAATGCAGCTTCAATGCTATTTATCACACTTATACAACACATGACATGTATCTTCATCATATTCACGTAAAATATATCTGAATGCACAAACTTTGGTCTCAGCTAAAGCACTATGTGACTTAGAAATAAAGTCTGGCACAGACATGGCTGCAGGATACATCACGACTGGCAATGTACACACAAAATATGACTTGTTAAAATACAGTATCAGGCATAAATCACTGACTTAAATTCCATCTAGTCTGCACACAGTTTGCACAGTCAACAATAATTAAGTCTAATCACACTGTAGACAAAGGTACAATTGCAATTAATTCAAAAATCCTCAAATTGACACAATCTTACAAAGATTTAAATGTCACACAATAGTATGCCAAGTCAATGATAAAACATCCTTCACCCTGGTGTGAACTACAGTGCAAAATACAGTTAGCTGAAAACCTAGACTTACATTAACGTGTGTGTAACAATAATATTTGGCTCAAAAACAATCAATCAACTTAAGCACAGGCCTAAAAAAACTGGCTCTAAAATAATTGTATAATAATTATTATTATCAAACGGATTCATATGAGGCACAGCTGCCTAAAAACTGAACTGATCTAGCTTATCTACAAAATGGTTAAATATTAACCCTAACTCCCTCACCCCTTTTACTAGAAAGTATCCTGAATCCACCACAGTCCACCAATTTTGGTTTGCAAAAACTGCTGGTGTCCTGATGTGTCCATCAGACTCCACCAGTACATGTATGCATACTGGAGAGATCCTGAGTCCATCAATAATCCACCAGCAAAAGTTGATGGACTCTGGCGGATTCAGGATACCAAGGTGGCATACACAAAATTGCAGTGTGTTTCTCTATAGAGTCCATCACAGTCCATCACCTAAATTTCTGTATCCTGAATGCATCAAACTCCTGCAGTAATGCTAGGCTTAAAATCCTCAATCCATCACACTCCTCCAGTTGGTTCAATATGGAGGTATCCTGAATCCGCTAAAATCCTCCAAAACAGGAAATGGATTTTGATGGAATCAGGGTGGTTAGGGTTAAACATAATTCTATGAATATAATTATACAATGAAAATTACGCAGCACATAATGTAACCGTAATTCAGTATCTTTACTATAGGCTTTTTAAAGAATTTCAAAAATGCAGTGAATCTACCATTCAATGCAGCTTTAATGCTATTTACCATATTTCTACCAACAGGACATGCATCTTCATCATATTCACGTAAAATTTGAATGCACAAACTATAGTCTCAGCTAAAGCACTTTGTGACTTAGAAATAAAGTCTGGCACAGACATGGCTGGGATACATATTTGGCAATGTACACAAAATATGACTTGTTAAAATACGACTTGTTAAAATACAGTATCAGACCTACCGGGTACATGTAAATCACTGACTTAAAATCCATCTAGTCTGCACACAGTTTGCACAGTCAAAAATAATTAAGTCTAACCACACTGTAGACAAAAGTACAATTGCAATTAATTAAAAACTCGTCAAATTGACACAATCTTACAATAGACTGGTTTGATTTTGAGAAAATATGACTGCATGAGGCATTTTTGAGGAAAAGCAAACAAATAGGTGATTCTGAACGGTAATTTTGTGCTGAATCTGAATATCTTGTTTGTGTTTCTCAAAATTGTCTAATTAGGTCAGTAATTAAGGTCAAAGGTCAGTAAGTGCCAATTTCATTTTTTCACAGGAAATTGTTTACTTTACATTCTGTATACAATGGTGTAAATAATTTTGCAATTTCTCTTATAATAAATCACGCACAGCATATCAAAATATCTAAAATAATGGAAATTGTTAAAGAATTATTTACTTCTTTTGCGAATATCTCCGTAACCATTGGACTTCACGGGATGAGTTTATACCTGCTTTTCACACCTAAATGCACCTTTGATCAGTGTTCTCTGGCTGATTTACATTGTTTTGGGTATTGAGGGACAGGAATATGGTATTTGGTTTCATAAATTATTACAATTAGGACTGTAATTAGAGCCAAGGGTCAATTAGTGCAGAATACCCAATTTTAAGGGAATTCCTTTTATGTTCATTTTTGGTTTGGAGAGAGGGATGGCACTATCACATTCATTACTCTGTGACCTGTGTGGCTTAAACAAATGAATTTTAAGCATGACTTAGTCTTTGCCGGTTATGTCCGATTGAAATGTAGGTAGGCGGACATAAGAGATTGAGTGACTATGATGATTAATCAAATGTGATTAGTGGTGCCAGCAGAGGATTATGTTCGAAAATCATCTTGTTAGCAATAGCATGCTTTCGTGCCTTGCTGTTTGGGCATTCTTCAGTTCCTGCTGACTCGCGGAAAAGTTGTGGCTGGGATTGGGTATATTCCAATCATGTAAGTTTGGTTTGAGCCATATAGTTTTTTTAGTCGGTTTCAAATTGTTCGTCCATTAGGGAGAGCAATATGTTGAGGGTTTCGTCTGGTTCAATTTGTTGTTCGAAAAAACCGGAGTCTGTTGGGAGTGGTTCGAGCTTTTGATTTTGCTGTGGTAATTTAGCTCTTATTAGTTTCTCCCGAATGTATTGGGCTTTTTTGAAGGCAATGAATGGAGGTTTCGGAAATAGTTCCGAAAGTATTTGATTGCCTTGGATTAAGTTCCAGTGTTTGTTTATTGCTAGATGTGTGCCACCGTGGTTTATGGCTGGGCTGTAGGTGGTTGTGAAGACAAGTGGAATTTGTTTTGTTTTTTCTCAATCTTTCGTGTTGTGTATCAGTCTCGTTCGGTCGGCATGTGAGACTTTGGTTGTCGCTGTTTTAGTCTCATTGGGATTGTAACCTCTTGTGGTTAGTTTCTCTGAGAATGTTTTGACTTTGTTGTGGAATTCCCCCGCGTTTTGTTTTTTTGTCCAGCGTATAGCGGAGTGTTTTTCCGTATAATTTATGAACGCTTTGAAAATATGGGGTGGGTGGGATGATGTTTTATGGAGATATTGGAAGGTTTACGTTGGTTTGGTGTAGACTCTGGTGTCTAGGATTCCTGTTTTATGGAAACGGTCTCCTTTGAATATAGTTAAGTCAAGGTAGTTGATTGATGAGTCGGAGGCTTCGTATGTGAATTTTAGAGTTGGGTGCATCTTGTTTATCTCTGTGACGAGATTTGGAAATTCGTTCAGAGTTCGGTTGTAGATGACCAGTATATCGTCTCTATAGCGCCACCATGTGAGGATGTTATCCACTTTTTCTAAGTCGTGCAATGTGATGTTACCAATTTCAGGGCTGGATGTAGAGCTCATTGCACAGCCAATTTTCTGGAGAAAGAACTTATTTCCGAATTGGAAACAGTTGCGGCCAAGAATGAGTCCCAGAAGTTTTGGGATGTAAGTCGAGGGTGGTTTTGTGATCGGATGGTTATGGTTTGTGTTTTCGAGGGCATTGCAAACGCATTGGATTGCTTCCGTCTGTCGGACATTTGTGTACATAGAAACAACATCGATGCTTGTAATTAAGACATCTTGTGGAAATTGTCTTTCTTCCAGTTTGCGCAAATTATGTCTGCTTTGTCGCGGACATATATGGGTTGTGCGGTTACGGTGGAAAGAAGAAAATAGTCTATGTAATCTGAATTGTTGGCCGTAGGGCTGGTACATCCACTTATAATTGGTCGTCCAACAAAAGGTTCTCCCGGTGGCGGAGTTTTGGGTATTTTGGGGAGGAAAAAAATGGTTGGACATGTTGGACAGTTTTGTGGAAGTGGGTTGAGGTATTTCAGAGTATCGTTGTTGATGTGTTTGTTGTTTCTCATTTCAATTAGTGTGTTGTGAACCATCAAAATAGTTTGTGGGGTAATTAGACCATGGGACGAGTGCGATTATTGTGTTCGTTCGTGATCCCCATTTTGGTACAAAATGAAAACATCGAAGTTCATTCAAGTTGTTGTTGCTAAATACAAAAATGACTGTTCATTTTTGCAAAAGTGGCACTTTTGGTGTATTTTTTGCGAAAATATGGACCGATTTTCCTTTTTTTTACAAAACTTGCCGTTACATGAACCTAGGCTTTGGCCCGTACGTGGCTCCAGCGTTATTGCCAAACTGCATAACTGAAGCCAAAACTGAAACAAAGTTTCATTTAACAAAACGGCACTCATCTGACTAAACCTAAATTGTGACCAATCGGAAATACTGTGTTGTGAATCTCCGTCGGCAACCAATCAGCGCTCTCGTTACGTACAGTTTCTGACCCGGTGTACAGCAATCCAACATGGCGGCTTCTAAAGACGACGCCGAGCCTTTATTTATGTGCATTTTGCACTGTGATTCTGGAGCCAAAGGCAGGGTTTCACCTTTTTCTAATCAAAGCTGGTCTCGCTTCCTCGAGTTTGCTGACAAATTGAAGAGTTTGAAGGGAAAACAGTCAGATATAGCGAGAGAATTACTGGCCAAACATGACTCCGCGTTGCAGAGAGCGGATGGGTTTAGCATCGGCAGGCGGACAACCGAAACATGTTGGATGTTATCGATCTTGCTACGCCCGGTTTACGGACATCAATAAGATAGAGCAAGTCACAGCTGTCCAAGAGAAACGACAAAGGAAAATCGTTGGAACCGGTAGGTGTTGCAGTAACGTTCAGGCCTAGACTTCAGACTCCGTTCAGGGTGAAGCTTAACAACACCTCAGTGTTTGTTTGTGGTTCCGAAAAAGATTTTGATGCTCTTAAATGACATTTACGCCAACAGGCCATATTCTCTTAACTATGATATTGACCTTATATACGGGGCCACACATTCGAACACGCTTTATGTTATTATAGTTCTGTAACTCTTTCTTTTGTCATTTGTCAATGTAGAATATGTTATGGAATGAATGTGTTGTCGGTGCTGTGCATGTTGTCGGGGGTCATACTAATAACCGACAACACGCACAGCACCGACACACATACAAAACATATTTGATATTGACCAAAGAGGAAGAGAACTGTAATAATACAATACAAAAAGTCAAAAGATTGCCATTCAACTCAAGGTTACAATTCATTTTTAAAATGGATATCTTTTTTCACGCGAATTTTTTTCTATATCCAGCATGAACGTTGGCCGCTATTTTGCCTTCTGGCTGCAGTTTGACATTATGCACGAGTCTATAAAATGTGGTTGTAGCTGCTACCATAGACTCATGCATAATTTCAAGCCGCAGCCAAGTAATCCGGACACAGCCTACAGAAACTCCTCGTACTAATTTAATAAATGAAATTGTTGGATTCACGACAACTTAGCTACTCATACATGTAGCTGGTCAAATCTCGTTTATGTTAATTTTTTTTAGCAAGCTCTGGCTAAGTACATGTATACACCTATCTTTTATCCCCTTTTTATAAGGGGGGGGGGGTGTTTGAGAAAACATTAGGTGTGAGAAATTTTTTGTTTGTACAAGGTTACACATAAGACCATACCGGTATCTCAGGAAAATGCATTGTACGGCAAGTTTGCATTTCAAATCGTAAAAATTCCGTTCAACTAAAGAAATTTTATTTCAATTATTGTTTTTGTGGGGCGGGGGGGGGGGTGGGGGTGGGAAGCGTGTGCAACTTTGGCTCCATATTTTTGTGTAGAACATTTAAAAAGAAAAGAAAATAGGGACAAGTGACAAACTAAATTTCTTTTCTTGTAACAAGTCATTTCTAAATTCCATCATTGATTGTATTTGTCCCTTCAACCTTATATGCAGTTGCTAATCAGGAGACGAGCAGTGCTAATGACAGACCTCCACAGAAGACTTGTGTTTACTCAGATCCAGTGCCAGCCTACTATCTAAGCCCCAACATTAGAAGCATGTCGTACCGGCTATGTGCATTATCTGCCTAAAATCGCATGGGTTGTGCATAATTGTAACATTAATGTGCTCACTTCAGTGATTTTGTGATTGTTATAATTCTTAATTTTAGAGGGAAAAGCTGAGAGAATTATGCTGGAACTGGTTTTTGTGTACTAAATGACTAAATATTTAAGACAGGTCAGGAGCATTTTTCTGACATTTTTCATTCAGTTAACTTCCACTATCCCTGTTCCAATGAGGGCAACTATTTTCAAGGCTTTTTCTAATTGAAAAGTGTAACCTAGTTAAAACTTATTAGAGCTACATACCGAAACATCCATGATGGAGTATGAATATCCCTCTTACTGAGAAAATATGGTACTCAAATAGGCATTTACACAAATTTAACTGTAATTATTATTTGCAAATGGTGCATACAATTCACCATTTCTGTAATTTTAAATGTTATTACAACCATGACTTTAATCACAAACAATTCAGCTTCCCAGTAATGTTACAGGTCCATTGTAAAATAAAACTGTAGGGTTGGGGCAGGCACTATCACTCCTGGACCACAGCAACCAAAACGTGGGTACAGGGCCACAAATTGTGAACATTTATTTGTTAATTCTCAATTTTCATGTAAATTTTCTATTTATTTTAATGTCACTTTGCAAGTTATGTTCCATAAAAAAAAATGAGTGAGTACTGAAGTTTATGTACTAGTGCTGACAAGAATAAAATGACAAACAATAAATATTGTGTGAATCTTATCTTTTGATGTATTTCATTATTATGTATTTCATTACCAGCTCGCCTTGCATGAAACCCATTAAAATTCCCCTTTAAACAAAACACTGAGCTGATTGACCCACCCCCCTCCCCCCAAAATAGATAAAAAACATTGCAGATTGAAATTGAATATAAGCCATTTTATTTATCAATCAATTATATAATAACACACTTAAATGGATCCATCTGGGAACCCATCAAGAGTGATTTACATTTAAACGGCGGTAATAGTTCATGTTTGTCACTGGCAACTTTTTCCTGTCATGTACATGCTCTATGAGGCGAGTTGGCTTGAGTCAATACAATATTAGGTTAACAAAAGTATGGGGCGAACTGGCTTTGGGGCGAATTTGTTATGAAAACTAGGCGAGAAAAACCAACTCGCCCCATGTTATTTTCGCCCCATCAAATTGTTTACGTGAAATAACTCTCCAAAGTGCCACTTTTGCAAAAATGAACACCCCAAATGTTGTTAGGTATGCCCTAAAGATCAATTTGTAAAAGTTTTATCATGTACCAAGTTGGGGATCACGAAAATGTCTTTCTGAAAGGATTTTGTGACTTCGTCCCATGGTCTAAATGTCTTGGTCCAGTTTGGTATAATGATGGGACTCAGGGTGGTGGTATAACCCACTTGTAGATAGTCTGAGTGGTTCATAATGCAGATGCCTCTACCTTTGTCATATGGTTTGACTACGATGTCAGGATTGTTTTTAAGTTTGTTTTTGGCGAAAAGTTCTTGTGTGGTCATGTTTTTCTGCCGATTCCTTAGCCTGATGTGGGCCAGTTCGAATTTTATGGCTTCCAAATATTATTCTAGTGTTGCACTAGGGGATGATTTTGGTTGCCATTTTGGTGGTGGTTTGAAAGGATGGTTTTTGAAACGTTTGTTACGCATTAAGAATTCAATTCTTATAGTCTTCGATTGAAGGTATAATACTCACTTACAAGTGAAATGCGGTTTGGTTTCGCAGGAGTGCATGGGTACGAAGTTTAAACCTTTCCTAAAGCAATTATTTCAGTTTGCGATAGTGTTGCTTTGGATAGGTTCGTTATGAAAGATTGACAATGTTCTGCTAGTGAGCGCAAATAATTAGTGAGTTGGCTCGTTTGGTTTTCGATTTGCATTTGTTAGAGAAATGGTTAGATTTCGATTGACTTATGGATCTCTTGGTTTCTTTGTTGAGTTTTCTTCTTGCCATGGTAGTTGAAAGATTTGTAAATTGTAGTTTGAATATAACGGATAAGGTATGGGGTGGGTTATATTCAAGTTTATTTATTATAATTATTATATTATAGAAGCAAGATGACGCCGGATTTATCTCTTTTGAGAAGGTGTGGTGGTCCTGAAAAGGACCTTTTGGTTTTGTGGTTAGAGAACGACTAGTGTTGTCGGTTTCTTTTGATGCCTCTTGTCGGTTGGTAGGGTCTTGTGAAAAAGCTCAGGAGTTGTTGAGCGGTGGGATAATCTGGACCCTGGAAATCTTGAGCAAGCTTTTCTTGGGCTGAGCGTCTGGCGTTGTTCAGCTTGGCCTCGGTAATTCTTGTGAAGAGCAGCGATGTTCTTCTCTGGAGATTGCTCCAGCGATCCTGGAATGACCCCTGGAATTTTAGGGCTCGGTGTGGACGTGGTGGCCGTATTTTTACCTCGATATAAGGTGGTGGTGTGCTAGTCTCGATTGACCGGGAAAGGGGTCGTATTTGGCGGGTGATGTGCTCCTTGACAGATGTCAAAATGTTGACGTTGACTGCCAGGAGTTTCACCAGTTTGAAGTTTTCCTCGGATAATTTTGTGTGAGACCGTGGTTGGTGTGGTTCTTGATGTGGATGGGCCAGAGTCTAGTTCACATGATAGAAGAAGTGACTCGTCGTCGCTTGGAATGCTGTTTGGGGATGCTGGATGAAATGGAGCTGGATGGAAATGGAGGAGGCTGGCTGGACTTGCTCTCCTTGCGTGAGTTGGACTTGCTAAACTTGATGCAACTGTGCAACAGGTTTATTAATCTGTTCCTGCGTCCTCTATTTGATAGGAACTTCACAAAAATTGCCGATACAACCAAATTTGTAGGTGGGGGGGGGGGGGGGGGGGGGGGGGTGGGGGGTATGGGGGTGTCATAAATATACCCGTTACATGTTCATTATGTATGCCTATCCATATCCACATAGGCCTACTATCATTATACAGTATACTACTGGGCTTTGTTTTGTATTCTAGTGCATCTATTACTACATGTCCATTGTCGGTCTCGGTCGGTCTCGGCACCGAGACCCGAGACCAGACATCCGAGACCAAGACCGAGTCATTAAGATTCGAGACCAAGACCGGCTAGCCGAGACCAAGACCGGCTAGCCGAGACCGAGACCAGGCCCCGAGATTTAACAAAAGCATGTGAGGTATTGTATATATGGGCCTACAGCACCAGCATTTTGTAGGGATGAAGAAAAATGAAATTTCCTAATAATTGGTATTCTGCAATTGACCCTTGGCTCTAATTACCGTCCTAATTATAATAATTTATGAAACCAAATACCATATTCCTGTCCCTCGGTACCCAAAATAATGTAAATCAGCCAGAGGACACCGATCAAACGTGCATAGGTTTTAAAAAACAGCCTGTAGAAACTCATTCCGTGGTGAAAAAGAGAAAGTCCAATGGTTAAGGAGATATTGTCAACAGAAGTGAATAATTCTTTAGCAATTTCCATTCATTTTGATATTTTGACATGCTGTGTATGATTTATTAAAAAAGAAATTAAAACATTAATAACATCGTAGTATTTAGGATGTACAATAAACAATTTCTTGTGAAAAACTGAAATTTGCACTTAATGACCTTTGACCTTAATTACTGACCTAATTAGGCAATTTTGAGAAACACAAACAGGATATTCATATTCAGCACAAAAGTATCTTTCAGAATCACCTATTTGTTTGCTTTTCCTCAAAAATGCCTCATGCAACTTAAATAGGCACATTTCTGGATTTGTTGCCTAGACTACAAAGATATGCCAAGACAATGAAGTCATTGATAAAACATCCTTCACACTGGGGTGAACTACATGTGTACTGTACAGTGCAAAATACAGTTAGCTAAAAAACCTAGAGTTACATTAACGTGTGCATTAACGTGTGTAACAATAATATTTAGCTCAAAAACACTCAATTAACTTAAGCACAGCTCTAAAAAAAATTGCTCTAATTTGTTTTTTTATAATAATTATTACATGTACATGTATTATCAAACAGATTCATATGAGGCACAACTGCTAAAAAAATGAACTGATCTACGGTACATGTAGCTTATAAATCTACAAAATGGTAAAATATCATTAAACACAATTTTATAAATATAATTGTAACCGAAATGTGTCGATGAAGTCCTCTCAATGCTGGGTGTAGGCACGAATCATATCAACATTTCGCAACAATAAATGCTCGGAAGCGAATGCGTATACCTGTAGTTCTCATGTAGGAGAAAATCCAAAGTCCGGCACAAAATATATCCGGATAAAGGTACGTCGTCACTTATTATATTAAATGCACAGTTTTATTAAGGCGTAGTACAGTCAAACCTTGATATAGCGGCCATCGACGGTGCCGGTTTTCGTGGCCACTATACGCAAGTGGCCACTATAGCAAAACGTACACATGTACACACATACATACATGTACATGTATATGTACACGTACATACACATGTGCTCGCATAATGAATGAATGTACACGTGTACATGTAGTACGTGTACCCACCATATGAACAACACAACTATATGTATCAATCTGAAACATAATTTTTCTGAAACAGAATTTTTGTTTATTTTTTTCCAATTGTATTTATTTATTTTAATCTCAAGGCACAAGAATGGCAAGAAGAAACTTACATAATATACTGTAAATATTATTTCTTTCCAATTGTATTTATTTATTTTAATCTCGAGGCACATGGATAGGCAATTCACACTTCAAAATGATGAAATAAAACTAAGAACTCACGTTTAATAAAACGAACACGTACGTTTTATACGTGTCGCGACGACAAGAACTATTTTAGTCTGTGCGCTCGGTACCGTTTGTATGAAACAAGAGTATGAAGTCCAGGAGCCAAACAACAGGGGAAATTCTAAAGTCAACAGAGGGCGCACTTCATTTCTGCGGCCGGAGTACACAGGTTTCACGGCAATGTAATTGTACACATTTTATTTGCTGTGGGCTATTATAGGCTGGCCGCTGGCCGCGTTACACAGTGGCCGCATTAGCAAGACATGGTTAGGTATGTTTATGCAAGAATCAAACTGGGACCAAGCAAAGGTGGCCAGTGAAGGCAGGTGGCCGCTGTATCGAGGTGGCCGCAAAGGCAGGTTTGACTGTACAATCAAATATGCCACAGCAATACAACATGAAGGTTAAATGTCAACACATGGCTAGCTGCACTTTACTTGTACATCAACGTACGCTATAAATATAGGTTTTCCCGGTCAATGTCGGCAAATGAGCAGCCAATTAAATGTACGTGCGTTTGAAATAAAGTGATTTTGCCTCCAGATTTTGCTGTGTTTTAAAATCAAATTCATTTTAGTTTTGAGACATTCGATTTTTTTTAGCAATTTGTTTAATTTAGCATATCGTCGTTCATTTTTGTGACGCACAATCATAAAGAGGCAGATCGTAAATTTCGTAAAGAGGCAATCAAATTCTCTAATAGATTGCACAAATGACGGAAATGCCTGCCCAATAATGAATTTGAATAACGAAACACACGCATTGAAAACGCTTCTGCGAATTGAAATGCCGTTTTGTTGAATTGCTAAAATAATGTTTTTTTGTTACAACAGTACATTTGCCTAGTTATAAAACGAAATTGAATGACCATTTGCAGCAGCATTCGATTTCGCGCAATATAGTGTGACGCAGTGGTTAAATTGGCTGCTCGTTTGCCGAAATCTACCGGTAAACCTACGGTACATGTACATGTATAGTACAATCTGACAATATGATAATGAAATACAGGGTCGCAAAAATGACAGAATAAATACATGTACATGTACATTGTATCTCACAAAAATATGAAACAAATTACAACGTTAATCACCGTTAAATTACAAGGTTACCCTCCCACGTGGTTGAAATTATTAGGAGCGTGGCCGGAGCCATACTCCCTAGAAAAACAAGAGAATTTCAGACTCGGTTTATGTTGGTCTTCTCTGCTCGCAGCCCACAGAAGAAAACTTGCTACAAGTTGTCTTTGCGCGGGAAGCACAAAGGTCACCTTATGTGTTTTATGGACCCATGCAAATCACTTGCAAAACTTTTAGGCAGTGTAGTCGATCGAGGGTGCCAACTTGAAAATGTTCGCCTTTTGTGGACCACATAAGAAACCCCATTCGTGCATTATTACTGTATGGAATTTATGTGACGCCGCAACGTGTGATACATTGACATTAAAGGTACATGTACATGTGTAGTATTGCTAAGTGCTCGCATTATCAGAAATGGATGGATTTGGTGAGTTGTACTTTTTAGTAAATATCGTTTAACTTATCTGTCTGAAGTTTTACAATCATGAAATATACGAACTACCAGTTTGGTTACGTTGATGTTAAAGGTACATGTAGGACATCATTGGTATTTGCTTGAATTACGGTACATGTATCATGAATTGGTGGATTTAGGGGGTTTAGTTGTATTGTATATAGTAAATATCGTATTATTGATCTGTTTGAAGTTTTACAATTACGGATGCCCAGGAAAGCAAGACAAACAGCGTTCGTTTTCAACCGGCGTCAGGCAGTGGTTCTTACAGTATGTTGTTCTTGTTGGGTTTTTTCACGATCGCCGTAACAATTATAGAATACATGTATCTAGCGCAATCATTTTGCTGGATGCATACTGTCATTATTTACTTTCAAATAAGTAAAATATTTCTTAATAATTCGGTAGTGAAAAGTTTTGATATCTGCAAATGATGTATCCTACTGTATATGAACCTTTAAGTTACTCGTTCGGTCAATACGTCACTAAAACTTTATTTTTGAAAAAATAATTCGTCCCCCGCCAAATTAGAAAGAAAACAACCTGTGCAAGGAGTTGTTGAGATGAAAAACGGGTGACAGTTCCAACGACGAATTAATAGTTGAATACTGTTTTTCGTGTTTTTGCAGTAAATTCGAAAATTATCGATTGATTTCGACTAATTTAATATGTAAATAAAAAATTGTCTTGATTCTCTAAATTGTTGTAATATCAGCAACAGTAACAAATTTAAACCTTTTATTATCAAGAGAAACAGAAAAAAACACCTGTCCACCGTTTAAGTGACGGCTTTTGTGAAACATTAAATTTGTGTGAAATTTAACTAGGAATAATTGATACTGAAATCAAACGGACTCAAAAAATACATTTGATTTTGTTTGTTCATTTCTTATTTTGTTTGTGTGTTTTTTGTTTACTGTTCTTCCAAAATAACGCTGAAAAGTAGTGAATAATATAAAGAGTTAAATCAATGCATCTTTTCCTTTGCAATATCAATGCACAATTGCATTTTCTAAGCTGACGTCATGATTTCATTACTTTACCTTTTTTTTGGCAAACAAATAACAAGGTGAAGGTGATATGGTTTTAATATCACCTAATCCATAATCGAAAATTCGCTCAATTCTCACTATTAATTTTTATTTTGACTGGTGGTAACACAGAGTCAGTCACATCAGTGCGACTTACTTTGGGTTTATTGGAGCAGGTTAATACAAATGCTAAAAATAACACAAAATAATTCATATTCTTTGAAATGTTTCTGAAAATATTCATACCATGGAATTGGCGTCGGGCTAATGTAAATTCAATATTTGTGTATATTGTAAACATACATGTACGTCGGAAGGCCACGTCAATGTTGCATTTCTTTCATATGATAATGTTTTAAACAAGATAAATTGTGCGGTAAAAACATCTTTATTATAATGTATTGTCTTCAGAGCTGAAATAATGGATTAATTTTAAGTGCTGCACGTGTCCAAAACGACTTGCAAGTCCAAAACGAGTCACGTTCATTTAGTATCGTAGGCATTTTGACAATAATTTTACAATAGTTGTTAACCCGTTCGCGCCGGTATTATTTTAATTATAGAGTGTTTGTAGGTAAAGTTTGAACAGTTATGGTGATAAGTTTGAAATGAAAATCTGTTGCTATTGTCTTGTGGTCGTTTGCACTGGTCTTTATGTTTTATTCTTTATTTCTGCTAATGTTTGGACCATGTTAAATTAAAAAATAGCAAATGCTTTTAAGAAACAAAAGCTTAAAATTATTAGGGGGCGGTTATAAATTTAACCAAAACAAAAGGTTGTTCTCTTCTTGTATATTGTTTCCACAGTTCCTTTTCTAATCGCATTTATTCTCGTTCAAAAATGCTTTACTTAAAGGTATAACGCAGAATTAGTGTAATTCCAGGGTTCTAGCTAGGACCTTTTTAGTGCCGGGTAAATTATCAGATTGCGAAGCGTTGCGAGCGCAGCAAGCGGAGCTCTCGCACTTAACGGCCGGGGGTCCAGTTCATTTTTGCATGTTTCTGTGAAAGTCTAGCAAAGTTAATAAAATAAATTACTACATGAACATAATTAACGTGACTTTGTACATGTATCTCCTCTCTTTCTTTTGTGCCCATAATTTAATTTAAAACAAAAACAAAATTGTGCCGGGCGGCACAGCCAATTTGAACCCAAGAGCCTGGCGGAAATTTGCAGTACCGGGTGGTATCGCCCGGCGCCGCCCACCGTGGCTAGAACCCTGTGTAATTCTGTATTCTCTTAATTCAGAATTTGCCTTTATATAGGTAAATACGACTTTGAATGTGAACATTAAAAAATGTTTGCCAATTAAATGGTTGACGACCTCGGGAATTTGAATGATCTCATTTGGCCAGTGAATGCTAACTGCTGAAATAGAATAACTCCTTTTGACTGTTGAATGTTGATGCAACAAAGCTTTCATTTTGAAACAAAATTAAATAAGCCTGGTGTTTATTTGAATGAATTTGGCCTGGAAACCAACATAATATACAATAGGATACGGCGTTCAACATCAAATTTCACGCATTTTCATGCTACATGCTTTCATAGAATAAAAACGTGATTTCCATGAATGCCATTGTACGCCCTTGGGATCACCGGCATTCTCATCTGGGTAATATCTACCATTCAAGTGAGACTCAAAACACCGATTAAACCACCAGGCTCCTGTTTGCATTTGTGCGCAATTACGTTGTGGTTCATCATCATTGTCACGATCCTTTGTCGTAAAGGGACGCCCTCTGTGATACCCAAGAGAGTCGCCGGCAGTGCTGCTGGCATCGTATTGGTCATAATTCAGATTGTACTCACCCGGGGATATTTGGAAATCTGAGTACTTTGCCCATGCCGTGTTGCCGTCCCAGTTCTCCAAGTCAACTCGTAGCTCCCATGATCCGCGTGAATCATCAGACGTCAGAGTCGCCAAGTTGTCATTACCCAACCAGAACTCACCGGACAGATCGCCAAAGCCAGACTGGTAGTCGGCCCAGTTACGGTAGAAGTCCACGCTGCCATCTTGTCGCCTCTGAAACAAGATCCATCCCCCGCCGTCAGTTTCCATGTCGCAGTAGACACGAAGACTGTCATTGCCGAACCCCTCTGGGTAGATTGTGTAGATACCGCTTAAACAATAACCAGCATCTAAGAGCATCTTGCAACTTTTGTAGCGATTCAAGGAACTATCAGCCAATGAGTAGAGAGGTGTGTCCTCATCTACTTCGAAGTACACGCTCCCTCGAGTTGCATTGAAGTAGTCGAGATGCTGCCGTCTTATGGCAAGGTTTAACTCGCACATTTTACTGCAGTCATTAAAGTTAAAAGACTTGCAATGTTGATCCATGCTGCATTCACGTCCGCAGATGACACGAGATCGTACAATTTTGGTTGCAAACGCAAACCCTTTTAGGGCACGATTTTCTGCGGCATAAAACACATGTTTCCCTGCATAAGAAGTTTCATATCCAGAGACGGACGAGGTAGCTCCCTGACATATGATGAATATTATGTGAAATAGTTGCAACCCAGTAAAGGGCAGTTTCGCCATTGCTTTCATTACTTAAAGAATTCGTTCAAATCAGATGACGTAACGTCGATCACAGTTTGTTTTATTTGTTTTTGTATAAAGTGCGCCACATAATATACCGTAGTTGAAATCAAGGGTAGAAAATCTAGCGATTTGTCGTGTCTTATTGAACTATCCACAATGGTTGTTCAACGAC
This sequence comes from Crossaster papposus, assembly GCA_037893245.1. Classification (NCBI taxonomy): domain Eukaryota; kingdom Metazoa; phylum Echinodermata; class Asteroidea; order Velatida; family Solasteridae; genus Crossaster; species Crossaster papposus. The sequence continues at coordinate 71,457 of JBAIAA010000203.1, forward strand.
TAAAAGTCGAGCCGTATGCTTTCGGCTGCTGTCCTCTCTATACAAATGATAGGATGCTCCTGTGATACAGAGGCCTGGTGATGGTGGGACTTGGTATAGTTTACAGAAAGGAATGGGTTGAGGCAGACGATGTGTATCTCTCATTCTCTCTGATTGGTTATTCAAGTGAGTACGTCATTCACGTCAGTGGCTAGTAATTGGTCAGTATTCCCAAAATTTACAATTCGTAGCCTTTGATTGGCTGATGTTTTATTGTAAGCTGATAACCTCATCGGTCTGTGCGCTAAAGGCACGGACAATCGGGAGATTGCATATATGCGTTCATATTAATTTCATGCTAGTTGATTCCATTCTCAAAACTTGCATGAGAAAGTCGGAGATAAAGTCGTCTATTATTAAGAGGAGTCTTTACAGTAATATTATAGCTATCCACGATATTGATCTAGTTTTAATGAATCTAGTGACACTAAGAGGCAATTCTCTGGTTACTATGGTAACTTCTTCTACCGAAGGCCGGGAGCTGAAATTTAATAAAGTCGCAAATATTATGAGTTGCGTTACAAAACCAACTGTAGACTCCTTTGTATTGATGATGACAATGGAAAACTTACATCGCCATTTTGTGTTTTGCTTATAATTAGAAAAAAAATCACCCAGCCAAATTCAAATTTATCAACTACCGGTATATCATTCAAAAGAATCATCATTGCCCTTGAGAAAAAAAATTAAATGTTTTAAATGTCAAACAATTGTCACCCTTCTGCTATTTTCAGAACATGCGTTAAAGCTTGTTTTTAGAACTTGTAAAATTGAAATTTGTTCCCTATTTTGTCCCTCAAAAAGTCAAAAAGTCAACTTGCCAGGGGTCTCAGAATATTTTTCTTTTGGATTTGATTAGAGTCAACATTGGTCTTTTCATATCTGGTGAGAAAAGTTAGGGGGATTTCATCCTCTTTAGGCAGTACTGCATCAAAAATGGTTATTTACCCCCAAAAAATGAAAAATTAAATTTGAGGTTTTCCTTCGGTTTATTTGGTACATGTAATAGTGCACACACAAAATAATTGTACTTTTATAAATCCGGCTCTTTTTTCAAATTATAAGAGTGAGTTGTAGGCCTGTGAATTACTCCTACTGAATAAGCAGCATTTTTGACGGCGAACATCTAGGCTAACCCCCTCCACAGCATTTCTTATACATACCATTTTCTGATAACACTCTATTAGTGGCATATAAAAGGAGGAAACAATACTCGTTGTGAACTAAAACAATATTTATACAGAACCCAACTAAACCATTGCTCACCAAGTCCTTTCATATTAAAACCAAAAAAAATGCCGAGGACACTTATTTACGTGGACTCACTCTTTAATGCCTTTTTGAATGATAACTGTTTCATATCACTTTCTTAGACATTCATTATGCCCGATAATATTTTTTACCAATCTTAATGTTGACGCTATTACCAATATTGCGCTTAAACACTAGCTGAAGTACCCGGTGGTCTATTTTGGGTGAGAATTCTCCAAAACGCCACGGGTCAACCCACCAAAAATTGAAAAAAAAATGAAAGATGGCATGCCATGTTGGTCATCATTTCGTCTGAAAAGTCTAAACAGCTGTGAAAAGGTTTAAAGTATTTTAACAAGATTTTGCAATTTTGGCAATGGCGAGGGTGTCGGAGCCTATAGCTGTGATTTTGGAAAACGACCTTTGTTAACTGTTGTCATAAGATGGTTTTTATATGATGCAACTGAACTGCAAGCATTCTTCAATTAACTTAAAGGGAAACTCCACCCATAGTTTATAATTGTATAATGTTAAAGAGTGTCAATTGCCATTGTGACTTGATTTTTATTTCATTTTTATCGGTTTCGGTAATCATATAAAACGGAGATTTTCTCGCACTGCGCTTACCGTCATGCGAGCCGCCATTTTGTTCTGGTTTATCGGTACATCCGAGATATAGTGTGACATGTGTCTGCACCATCAGTATACGAAGCCCGATCGATAGCGGCCCTGCACGCGCAAGGAATGCAAGTGAACCCGTTTGTGTATGGCCTAGTGTATACATAATGTGTACTGTACTGTACATGTGAAAGTGGCCGCTCAAAATCATACGGAGAAGGACCTGATGCCATAATTACTAGCTCACAGATTTTCTATTCTTCTCAGAAAATACAAAAACAGAAATGCAATACATACTCGCAATAGTCGGGCGCCGTACAACATACGTCTGCTTTTTGTAGTTGGCCGCGTCAAGGTGGGATACCAGTGCGAACAACAGGCAATAAAGTGATGTGCATTGAGGTGCAGACACTACATGTACGTCAAATTTTCCGGCCGAGGCGGAAAATTTAAACAATATGGCTGCGCCTTTGTACTCCTGAATGGCAAGAAATCGTTAATATAATAAGCGCGTGTGTCGTTCTCAATAACAAATCAAAACAAATTCTCTGCGGAGTCAGTATGTTACCATACCGGTACATTCTTTTAGACTAGGTAAAATATTATTGAGCCTGGAATTTAACTTTAAGGTCAGGTTTTGACGGTGCAATTTTTTTCTTTTTTTCAAAGACATTATACCTTTGCAAACTACTCAATCAGTTCATTATTTTATCCATCGCCTATTCTGTTCTACATGTACGTATATTACCGTATTCTTTTGCTAAGTTAATACAGTACATGTACACATGCACGTACCTGCACCGTACTTAATTAAAGGGGTACTATGTCCTGAAATCCCCCAAAATATCATGTTTTGGATTGTTTTCTTTTTTTAATTTCATGGTTAAAAGGAAATTGACATAATGGGAAAAGATGAAAACAAATCGGTTGTTTACATCGGACATGACATGCACGCACACGTTTTTCCATTAATTATCATTCAATGTACGATACACGTTGTGTGTTTCCCATAAATTGCACACTGCATCAATTCAGAAATGTGGTTTTTGTACACGTCCACAAAAGGTGAACACTTTATGGCTGAAATCAGACTACACCAAAACAGCTTGAGTGTCGGGGGTCACTTTTCTGACACCAGAATTTTGTTTTAAAAACGCCCCATTTTTAATGGATGGTTGTGTGAATGTTTATATCGTACAGGTACTTTTAAATAAAATCTTTATGATGAACAACATTTGGTTCAAAACCCTTTTTCCTGGGCTTCGCCATCTGTCAAACCAAGTCAATAACACTTTAAAGTACTCAAGCTAACTACATGGAGGCTATCATTAAAAACACTCGCAGTAGGAGAAACAAGAACTCCTCCTGTCACCTCGACATTACAAAGTTAACAGCTTCAATTTAAACTGGCTCAATAACAAGTAGCTGAACCTCTTCCAAAATTGTATCTACCACTTAAACTTTATGACAACACGTAATAAGGCCGGGTGACTATAATTCAGTATCTTCACTAGGCTTTTCGAAGAATTAAAAAATGCAGTGAATCTATCATTCAATGCAGCTTCAATGCTACATTATTTACCACACCTCTACCAACAGGACATGCATCTTCATCATATTTACGTAAAATATATGTGAATGCACAAACTACGGTCTCAGTTAAAGCACTACATGTACAATGTGACTTAGAAATAAAGTCTGGCACAGACATACATGGGATACACATCTGGCAATGTACAAGTACACAAAATATGACTTGTTAAAACACAGTATCAGACCTAAATCACTGACTTAAAATCCATCTAGTCTGCACACAGTTTGTAGACAAAAGTACAATTGCCATTAATTCAAAAATCCTCAAATTTACACAATCTTACAAAGATTTAAATGTCACACAATAATATGTCAAGTCAATGAAGTCATTGATAAAACATCCTTCACACTGGTGTGAACTACAGTGCAAAATACAGTGCAAAATACAGTTAGCTGAAAACCTAGAGTTACGTTAACGTGTGTGTAACAATAGTATTTGGCTCAAAAACACTCAATCAACTTAAGCACAGGCATAACAAAAAGGCTCTAATATCTTTTAGTAATTATAATTATTATCAAACAGATTCATATGAGGCACAACTGCCAAAAAACTGAACTGATCTAGCTTAAATCTACAAAATGGTAAAATATCATTAAGCACAACTATATAATTATACAATGAAAATTACGCAGCACATAATGTAACCGCAATGTGTCGATGAAGTCCTCTCAATGCTGGGTATAGGCACGAATCATGTCAATATTTCGCGACAATAAATGCGCGGAAGCAAACGCGTACATGTTCATTTAGTATCGTACACATTTTGACAATAATTTGACAATAGCTGTTAACAGCCAAAAAAAAAGAACTTTTCTTTTCAGGTTATATTTTTATAGGTTTTCCTTTCTATTTTAAAACATTGGGTTTTTTTTTATCTTCGAATTTACCCACTCAAATTCAATTTCGTTCGAAGAAAAATTTCCCATGCCTTTACCAAACCAATTAAGTAATTTATCATTTGATTTAAACGTTTGCTCGCCCCTTTTAAACACGAGGTCGAGAATATTTTCGTCATTACAGACCAGATTCGTCTATAGCAACAGCTTAGACCAATTTGATCTGTAATGACGAATATTCTCAATCCAATGTTTAAACAGAGTGACCACACTTTGACATTCAATGATAAATGACTAAATTGGTTTGGAAAAAGCTCGTAATTTTTCTGGACGGAATTGAACGTGAGAGTTCGTGAATTTGAATAAAAAATATTTTAGAATAGCATAAAACATTTGTTGGCCAATTTTAAACCTGTCTTTAACATTGAAACACGTTTCTAAATACTGTCTTGTTATTCCTTTTAAACGCGTTCAAACACGAAGGTATTGATCGAAAATATCTAGTGATTTATCATTCATTCTTATAATTACTATACAAGCGCAATGTTTAACTTTTGGAGTGGCTAGCAAGTTGCGATGGCTGAACACAGTGTTGACGGTACTGTGGGACACAAAGTTAATTCTACAATGCAACGTATTAAAGGTGTACGATGGTAATCTTGATTGTACAATGAATTACAAGTGCTAACTATTATTATAACTAAAACAAATATTTGAAATTCATATAGGTTTTCCCGGCCAATTTCATCACAAATTCATTTAATGTCATTAACACGCATTTAAATTCACGCATTTCCCCCTAATTCAATCAAACTAGGGTTTCTTTTTAGTTACTATGCATTCAATTTCGTGTTTGTGCACACATGATTTCGTTCTTTTCATTCAGGTTCGTTTTAGTCATTCTATTTCATGTATAGGCATTCAAAACTTCAGTTTCACCATTCTTCAGTTACATTTCTACTATAGGTTTTCCCTGCTAAAGCCTGTACCCCTTATTTAGAAGAGTGTTATGTAATGTTTGAAAGGTTATGGTGGTAAGTTTGAAATGAAAACTAAATCTTTCGCTATTGTCTTGTGGTCGTTTGCACTGGTCTTTATGTTTTATTCTTTATTTCTGCTAATGTTTGGACCATGTCACTTAAACAAAATAGCAAATGCTTTTAAGAAACAAAAGCTTAAAATTATCAGGGGGTCGTTATAAAATTAACTAAAACAAAAAGGTTGTTCTTTTCTTGTATATTGTTTCCACAGTTCTTTTTCTAATCGCGTTTCTTTTCATTCCAAAATGAAAGCCTGCCAGTTTGCGGTTATCAAATTATCCGAGTAACCGTATGTTTTACGGTTAACCGTAACCAATGTAAAAAAAAAATAAAAAAAAAATAAAAAAATAATAATAATAAAAAAAATGCACGGGCCTGTAATGCATATCTAATTAGCGCTGCTAATTTGCGCAGTTCAGCGATTGCTAATTGTCTGCATCAATTTTTGTAATGTAGGCCGACCACTATGTCAGTCCATACACAATTTAATCATTTGTACTATTTTTGACCTGCTCCAACAAAACCATCTCTTTTCCCAACCGAAGCTCCAACGAAACCCGGACAAAGTTTACAAAATTGGTAGGTTTTTTGTATTAAAAAAAAAAAACAATTATTAATTTTTTATTTTTTTTTAATATTTAAAAAAAGATCCGAACCGGAAAGATGTAACCGTGTAACCATTTGAACGGTCGGGTAACCGTGTAACCGTGTACCCGTTATTCTGTATTCTCTTAATTCAGAATTTATATACTGTAGGTAAATACGAATTTGAATGTGAACATTAAAAAATGTTTGCCAATTAAATGGTTGACGACCTCGTGAATTTGAATGATCTTATTTGGCCAGTGAATTCTAACTGCTGAAATACAATTACTTCTTTTGACTGTTGAATGCTGATGCAACAAAGCTTTTATTTTGAAACAAAATTGAATAAGCCTGGTGTTAATTTGAATGACTTTTTTTTTTTTTAATTTGGCCTGGAAAACCTATATAATATACAATATATAGGATACGGCATTCAAGATACAATTTCACGCATTTTCATGCCACATGCTTTCATAGAATAAGAATGCCATTGTACGCCCTTGGCATCACCGGCATTCTCATCTGGGTAATATCCACCATTCAAGTGAGACGCTAAACACAGATTAAACCACCAGGCTCCTTTGTTTATTTGTGCGCAATTAAATTTCAATGCACCATCATTGTCACGATCCTTTGTCGTAAAGCGATGCCCTCTGTGATACCCAAGAGAGTTACTGGCAGTGCTGCTGGCATCGTATTGGTCATAATTCAGATTGTACTCACCCGGGGATATTTGGAAATCTGAGTACTTTGCCCATGCCGCGTTACCGTCCCAGTCCTCTAAGTCAACTCGTAGCTCCCATGATCCACGGGAATCATCAGACGTCAGAGTCACCAAGTTGTCGTTACCCAACCAGAACTCATCGGACAGATTGCCAAAACCAGACTGGTAATCAGCCCAGTTACGGTAGAAGTCCACGCTGCCATCTTGTCGCCTCTGAAACATGATCCATCCCCCGCCGTCAGTTTCCATGTCACAGTAGACACGAAGACCGTCATTGCCGAATCCCTCTGGGTAGATTGTGTAGATACCGCTTGAACGATAACCGGCATCTAAGAGCATCTTGCAACTTCTGTGGCAATTCAAGGAACTATCAGCCAGTGAGTAGAGAGGTGTGTCCTCATCTGCATCAAAGTACACGCTCCCTTGAGTTGCATTGAAGTAGTCGAGATGCTGCCGTCTTATGGCAAGGTTTAACTCGCACATTTTACTGCAGTCATTAAAGTTAAAAGACTTGCAATGTTGATCCATTCTGCATTCACGTCCACAGATGACACGAGATCGTACAATTTTGGTTGCAAACACAAACCCTCTTAGGGCGCGATTTCCTGCGGCATAAAACGCGTGTTTCCCTGCATAAGAAGTTTCATATCCAGAGACGGACGAGGTACCTCCGTGACATATGATGAATATTATGTGAAATAGTTGAAACCCAGTAAAGGTCAGTTTCGCCATTGCTTCCATTACTTAAAGGATTCGTTCAAATCAGATGACGTAACGTCGATCACAGTCTGTTTTATTTGTTTTTGTATAATGTGTGCCACATATAGTTGAAATCACGGGGGAACAATCTACCGAGTTGTCGTGTCTGATTGAACTATCCACAATGGTTGTTCAACGACTAAAAGTCGAGCCGTATGCTTTCGGCTGCTGTCCTCTCTATATAAATGCTAGGATGCTCCCGTGATACAGAGGCCTGGCGATGGTGGGACTTGGTATAGTTTACAGAAAGGAATGGGTTGAGGCAGATGATGTGTATCTCTCATTCTCTCTGATTGGTTATCCACGTGAGTACGTCATTCACGTCAGTGGCTAGTAATTGGTCAGTATTCCCGCAGTTACAAACCGTAGCCTTTGATTGGCTAATGTTTTATTGTAAGCTGATAACCTCATCAGTCTGTGACATTCTGGATAAACGTTAAGCGATGAAGTGAACTCTCAATTCATTTTACTTCATTGTCATCATGCCACGCCAAACAAAGACACAGACAATCTGGAGATTGCATATATGTGTTCATATCAATTTCACGCTAGTTGATTCCATTCTCAAAACTTGAGCGAGAAAGTCAGAGATAAAGTCGTCTATTAATTAAGAGGAGTTTTTACATTATTATAGCTTATACAAATGATAACAAGAACTGTCGACAATATTGATTTTGTTCCAGTGAATCTAATAAGATTGAGAGGTAATTTTCTGGTTACTATGCCAACTCTTTTTACCGAAGGCCACAAGCAAATACGATTTATAACCTGAATTGACAGCCTGAAATGTAAGGAAGTCGCAAATATTATGAGTTGCGTTACAAAACAAAATCTAGACTATTTTGTACTTATGACAAACTTACGTCATCGGCATCACTCAAAAAAATAATACTTAAATCCCTTTTTGAATGATTACTGTTTCATATCACTTTCTTAAACATTCATTATGCCCGAGAATTTTTTTAACCAATCTTAATGTTGACGCTATTAGCAATATTGCGCTTTATCTAACACTAGCTGAAGTACCCGGTGGTCTTCTTTGGATGAAAATTCACCTAAACTTCACGGGTCAACCCACCAAAAATTGAAAAGAAAATGAAAGATGGCATGTTGGTCATCATTTCGTCTGAAAAGTCTGAACAGCTGTGAGAGAGTTCAAGTATTAAACAATAATTGTTTTTGGCAATGGGGAGGGTGTGGGAGCTGTTAGCTGTTATTTTGGAAAACAACCTTTGTTAACTGTTGTCATAAGATGGTTTTTATATGATGCAACTGAATGAGACATTGCTGTACTGTGGTGGATAATGCACAGGATTATTTATCCGGAGGCGCAAAATCAAATCCCATGAAAACCCATTAATTTTTATTTTTTTAAAGGGGAACTAAAAGTTTTGTTTTTTTTCGATTTTCTGTGTTTTTGAGTATACATGTAGATTAAACAATACAGTAACTAACACAAAAATTGGGTAAATTAAGTAAGAAATACGCTTATTTAGGGGCATTTTTTTTCTGCGCCTGCACAGCCAGAAATCTGAAAAGCGTGAGGTCAAATCTCTGTCTGTATGTAAACATATGACGTCATTCTGGGAGACGGTGGCACTGCATACATACCGGTATGTACATGTATATGACAGCATTCTGGGAGGCGGTGGCACTGCATACATTTGTATGCAGTGGCACCATCTCCCAGAATGACGTCATATGTTTACATACAGATTTTGCAGGATTCAGGCAGTGGTCACCAAGATTTTGCAGGATTGGAGTTTTAACACTTTGGAATTGCAGGATTTGGCAGGATTCAGGTTATGTGTAAGAAAAATGGGGTATGGAGTCGGGGTTAAGCAAAGTTTATGATAATTATTGAAGGCAAGGAAAAAGGGGTTGTTCTAAAACCCCCTCGACCCCCTCGACCCCCACGACCCCTCGACTAACTTGCACTCTATACGCACACACTACGCACGCACGATGTACAAACTGTTTCGCAATGCATGTCGCAAGGCCGGCCCGACCCAAAATCAGATTGAATCCCAAATGCGAACCAGTGTTTACGGCCCGAATTCAAATTCCTGTCGTGTCGTTTTGCTGCATGGCGCGCGACGTACATGTAGTCGCAAAATCCAAGAATTTATAATGATGCCACAACACAAATTATCCTCTTCCTGAGTAAATAATTTCATATAGTGTCTGTCTGTGAACCCCATGCGTTTTACCGTGTTTTTTTTTGAACGAAAATGGCAGAAAATTGCATTTCCCCCAAAAGAATCCGCCTGTGTACCTGGTTTTGCGGACATAGGCCTATAACATTGCTGTCATTTTACGCACAGCGCGTCATGGTCAATCCCAAATGCATAACATGGTTGGCTTGCCGGACCACCGACATGTGTAGTATCCGGCCGGTCCTGATCCCCGGGCCCGGCTGGCCACGTCCCCGTCGGGCCGGGCCCGGCCGCGCCACTGAACCGGGCTGCCGGGCCGGGGCATCCGGCGGGCCAGCATATTATGCATGCAAGTGAAAAACCCTTAGTAGCAAACACATGTAACATGGCACATTGGATGGAACAACCAACCTGATGTAAATTACGTGAACTACTGAATTTGAATGACCCAAGTGTTTGGGTTTTTTGAATAAATTAAAAATGCATTGTTGAAAAGTGTAGCCGAACGGCCTGTCGAATTAACACGGGCGCGCTATGCGTGGGCGATGGGAGAGTGGTTGTAGGCGAAGTGGAACAGTTCAGCATGGTTAAGCCGATCCTCCGTGTTCAGTAATTATTGTGTGCAGCGCGCGCAGCATGCGTTTTAACTTAGGCTGTTTTCCAAACCCCAGCTTTGTCTTCGTTCAGGCTTCATTCATACAGTTTAGCAATGGGCTGTAGCCGGATATGGAGCCGAGGCCAGGGGTTTGGAAAACGGCCTATACTAGACTGAGGCCGTATTCGAACTGGGCCGTATTCGAACTCCGGTCGTATACGAATTCCGGGTTTCAGAACGTACCTCGAGGGGTCGTGGGTCGTGGGGGTCGAGGGGGTCGAGGGGGTTTTAGAACAACCCAGGAAAAAGTAACCAGTGCTCCAACCTGACTAGCCAAGGGTACAAAAGCAGAACCTCGTCATTGTGTTTCTCTATTCCCTGTAAATAGTGCAGTATGCCACACCCCTTAAAAGATTGACCAATCACAGTGCATAATTGTACAAATTTTGGGCCTGGTAAATGGCCCAAAATTGCCTACATACAGTAGGTAAGATATCTTCATGACGTATGTCTGGTCCACTTTCCAAATCTAACAATTATGTTTTTGTTTCTCTTTTTTTTTTTTAGGTAGAGCACATCATCCATTTACAAGCGTTAGCCGAACTCCACAAAAAGATCAAACCGTTACCAGGTAAGTTAAAGTCAAACGAACGGCAAGACTCAAAAGTTTCAAATGTAAAGCTCACATCATCTTAGCTTTCCTTACTGTCACAAATTCTAAAATCAAATAAACTTTACTGGTGCCTATAAGCTTGCTGAATTAAAAAATATCAAGGAGTTTCTGGTAAATTTGATCTGTGTAGTAACAGAAAATTAATGGTTGTAACTGTTGGATTCCACGGGATTCAGCACTCGCCAATCTTCTATTGGTTTCTGTTGGATTTAACAGCCTGACAAACCGCAATGGAAAACCATCTTCAAGTATTTTACGTACCACAGTAGGATTTGTACACATGTTATACAATAAGGCCACATACAAAAAACAAAGTTGGTGATCGTCCCCGACACTCAAAAACAACCCGACCCAATTTGTTGTTTTTTGGGGTTTTTTAATCATAAAAAACAGAATTTGTACGATCTTTTACAAACCAATTTCGCTCTGTTCTGCATTGCAAGTTTGCAAGTTTGCAAATTTGCAAGTGTCGCAAAACATACCAGGCACGGTATACTGGTACGCTGTCTGTATAAACCGCGGAACATGTACATGTACGTGCATTGTGCCATCCGCTTGAAAATAGCCGTGTCTGAAACACGGCTTTCAGAGCTACAGGTACGGTTGGCACATTTATTGTCAGCGCTGTGCATCCCCGCATAATTTCCAATGTCCGCAGGATAGCTGGACCTAGATATCTTTTAGATGCAACCTAAAACTTGACGCGATGAGGGCAAACATGAGGGCAAACATTTAAAGTTGAAAATTCATTCTAAATGTATCATTTAGTGTGAACAGATACGTACAAGTGTTTAAAGTTCAGGGGTCATGCTGGCCTGTGTATTTAGTTGAATGTTCGTTGATCCATATTATAAAAACCTCATGCGCCAAATTACACAAATTAACTGTTTCCAAACACCAAATATTGTTCTAATCGTTAAGGATCGGGTGAAAAATCGCATCAAACTGACATGCTAACTTCAAGGCAGACACATTAGCATTTCCATTCGTCAAACAATTGCTTTGAAATGACGTCAGTGGCTGAAATAACGAAAAACAAGATATGCAGTTCAAATCGGTGTGTAACTTTTTGTAAATTCTGTACGTCAGTAATTTGACAAAAGCAACGCCATGCAGCTGGCAATTTTCTAAAGATCAATATGTGACGAGGTAGTTTCCGTTGCCTACCGATAGGGTAGTGTGTTTATTGCCTTGCATGTACCGGTAGTATAGCAAGCTTGTTAATGATCCTGTATTCGTGGAACGTAAAACGAGACAACAAATCATCCAGCTTAAAAAAAGATTAGTAAAACAAATTAAAATACAAATGTTATAAAATTAAGGAGGCTTACATGTAAGTTGTTCCATTGTTCATGTTGTACCATCAGATGATGATGTACATTTTGTAGTTTAAAGGTAGGATACACCATTGGAACTGATCGTCGATGGTATACAATACACTCATTGATAGGTCCAGAGAAAGGATCATGATCGGCCATGGTTGAGCAGTGCACGGCCTTGGTGTGATTTCCATACAAAAATGGAATTGTGATTTTAGTATAGATGTGATATTGGCTCTAGAATGTAATTTTGGCACGAATTTGGGTTCATAAAATCATTGTCGCCATTTACCAGGCCCAAAATTCGTACAATTATGCTCTGTGATTGGTCAATCTTTTAAGGGGTGTGGCATACTGCACTGGTCTATTTACAGGGAATGGAGAAACACAAACGGGCTTGGTAACCCTACCTGTGGTATAACGTGTAATCTAAACTTATAATACCAACAAGGGGCGCAGCATGAGGACATTCTATTGTTCGTACTTGACCCAAACCAAATTGTGGGTCAAAGTATTTGTTGGACCAAGTACTAGGCTAGGTGCGTAAACCGTATTATTTGTTTGACTGTTGCATGTAGTACGGATAGGGCACGAACAGTATTGCCACCAAATTCTGAAATACATCAAAAGCTATAACACTATTATTTTACGTAATCTTTTTATTGTTGCTTGCCTCGCAGCTTTTGAGAATTTATAAGCACAAAACCTTATTCATTTGAAAGAGGCATTACTGTAAAGTAAACGAACATGCCATTCCTTGAGTTTGACTATTGCGATTTTGCTTTATTGCCTTATTTTTGCTCTTGTTCAGACAAACCACCAGCCTGCTGGTGTCGGGCACGGGGAGCAACCTGCTGGTGTCGGGCACGGGGAGCAACCTGCTGGTGCCGGGCACGGGGAGCAACCTGCTGGTGCCGGGCACGGGGAGCAACCTGCTGGTGCCGGGCACGGGGAGCAACCTGCTGGTGCCGGGCACGGGGAGCAACCTGCTGGTGCCGGGCACGGGGAGCAACCTGCTGGTGCCGGGCACGGGGAGCAACCTGCTGGTGTCGGGCACGGGGAGCAACCTGTTGCTAGGCTTGAGGAGCAAACTGCCTCGCTGAATGAGGTAATGATGAGATATTCACAATCAAATGTATAATGTGCATGTATTAATGTGAGTGTACTTTAGCAGTGTTTACACAAAATAATGTAGAGAATTTGGTTTGTATACATGTAGTGGCTACTGTAACTTAAGAAGCTGCCTTATACATAATGCCCCTTCTTCGGAAATTAGTTTGTGGTATTTGACAAATTCTCCAATCTCCATGCATGTTGATCATGAACAAGCAGGGCAGAGAACGTTTTCCTCGGCTATAACCCCATCACAAGCCCCGCCCACATTGCTGTACACAATGAGTGAACATTTGCCAATTAACCGTACAATTTTCCATTGTAAAATCCTATTGCCATGTAGAAGGAGGGCGACGAGTCCGGCCAATCAGATGACGTGTCTTGCCGATCAGATGGTGAGATCGACGAGTCTGGCCAATCAGATGACGTGTCTTGCCGATCAGATGGTGAGATCGACGAGTCCGGCCAATCAGATGACGTGTATTGCCGATCAGATGGTGAGATCGACGAGTCCGGCCAATCAGATGACGTGTATTGCCGATCAGATAGTGAGATCGACGAGTCTGGCCAATCGGAATGAGATGAGTCCAGCCAATCAGATGAGTTCGGCCAATCAGAAAGCGAGTCTGACCAATCAGTTTATGAGCCTGAATCAGACCAATCAGATGATGAGGCTGAGTCAGGTGAATCTGATGACGAGAACTGTCAATATGGCAGATCAGCCGATGAAGACTGTTTTGGGTTGGATTATTCATCAGTGTTCAACAGAGGGCGCTATTCACCTTTTTAATGGATCGCGAAAAACGTGTTCGCTACACCGTTACTTCAGGTTTTGCAGAATAAATCACTAAGTTTGTCTAGATTTGTAGGACCCTGGATCCCTAACCAGCGGTAAGAAGATTTCTTAGATTTCGTAGTTTACTATATAATCGGTTATGAACAGTTTTAGCATAATTTGGGAGGTAAAAAAGGCATCGTTTTGGCACGGATTGTGTTTACTTTTAGTGCCGTTTATGGAATGTTGTGTAGTGTATAAGTTATAGTGACATTTCTGTAGAACTCTGGCATAAATTCTGCCTATATCGGGGCTTAACTCCTTTGCACATGATCAGATAGTTTACTCTTATTGTTCTAAATCATAGACCGAATATTTGTTGTGAAATTTGTTGTGATTTTTGGATAGATTTGTTGATTGTTAAATTGTATGGGGCTCAGTCACAGACATAAATAACCTAGGTTATTTATGTCTGTGGGCTCAGTTCATTGCAGTTGTAGGCAACAGCGCCCTCTTGGGGTGAGACTGCTTACGTCTATACTTTCTGGAGCTTTCTTATAGTGTTGGGTAGTTTATAACATATATTGTTTACATGTTTTCTGTATTTTTAATCATAGTTGACGTGGCAACAGGCAGCTGCAGTGGCATTAAAGGGCAGTTGTATGCCGGTACTAGAGAGAGTGAAATAAATCAAGTGTTTTACTCATACCGACGTTACAAAGACAATTGTATGGGCTTATCTGGAAGCAGTGGAGAAAGTGAGATTAGTCCATTGTTGCCAGGTACAGTGTGAAATTTTGTGTGATATCTTCATTTTAGCTTTTGAGTGACATCTTCATTTTAGCTATTGAGCATCATATTTCACAATACCAAATCATTTTGTTGGTGTTAAGAAATAACCTTTTTCATTTGGATTATCATGTAAGAATTGAGATACATTTGAGACGCACTGTTACTGTATGCACTCTTCAACAGGACTTAATTGCGACAAGGAAAAACATGTACATGAATGACGATCATGGAAGCAGTTCCTCAGAAGGTATATGGAGATTAGAAGACATTCTGTGACCGCTAACAATGAGTTGGCTTCAGGGACCAATTTCATAAAACATGCAAGCACAAAAAATGCTTATCACAAAAATAGCTTCACTCAGTAAAAACAGGTTACCAGCCAAAACTTCATGCGTTTTTCAAGCTAAGTAAAAACCAGCTGAATACCAGTCACAAACAATAAACATCACCTACTGAAGAACTGCTGATTTGTAACCCTGTTTTTTTTACATAGCAAGAATGTTCATGCTAAGCAAATTGTTGTGCTTACATGTTTGATGAAATTGGGCCCATATGTCATGAATATTAAGGTCATTCACACTAGTGTGAGAATGTTGGACTGACCATTAATTAAACAGTTTTAACAAACCAGGGATTACGATTAACAGTTTTATGACAAACATTAAGCTTGGCTTACACAATTCTGGCCTGCGAGAACAGATGCTGTACTTAATCCTGTGCTGTGGTCAGAGGTCGCATCTTTTTTCGACCGGGAGAATTCTATTGGAACCTAATTCAGTCTCTGTGAAAAGTTACGGCACTCCAAAACTTAGTTTTCCAAGTCTTTTAATATATCTGCATGTCACCTACTCTGATCAATGGGAAAGTATTGTGTGATTAACAATTTACTTGTTCCATTTTTCTTATATTTAGATGACAGCAAATCTCTTTCCAGTGCACTACACAAGAAGGTACCGGTAGGACTACGGATGAATCCGATGATAGCTATTTTTATACAATGCATCTGCAATTCCTTATGGGCCATGCTCGATGTTGAGAAGCAGAGTGCATTTTGAGAAACTTTAAAACAGCTGCGGGTCAAGGTGCATTGTGATACAGAAATATAATAAACCCACTTTATTGTGCTGCACCCGGATCCATGCCTGGCAAGGTTATATCTGCAAGGCCAGACTTCCACACACATTGTTTAAACTTGTGTGCGCTCGTCTGAATAATGCACCCAAAGTGCACCCAAATATTAATATGGTCTGGGAATGGCAGACATCTCACCTAAAATATAAAAGGATAAAGCTGTTTTCTGATTTGTCTGTACAGGGGTTACTTGGTGAATTCACAATTTATTTGTAAAAATGTTTTCACTTGTGTGTGCCGGTTTTTCCGCATTTATATTTGCGCATGTATTCTGACTACATAAAGTACATAAAGCAAAGACTACATAAAGCGTTTCCCTGATTGTGACCTTCCTGCGAAGTCCACAGTTAAACACAAATAAGAAATGATCAACGAGCTTTGAACAAATGTCAGGTACAAATTGTCCCTGCTCACTCATGCGTGACCTTTTCATCATGATTATGGTGTCGTAAAAAAAGAAGAGAAAATTACCTCACCAATGACGTATACATTATAAAACAAAAATGAATTATGAGTAATTTACCCACATTGGGTTTCCTTTTTTTCAGGAGCACCCTATAGTGAATGTTCAGTAACAGATCCGTTCTTTAGCAAAATAACACAAGTTTGCTAACATGAATCTTTTTGTAGAACTAGAAGACAAAATGGAAATTTTGTATTGGTAATTGCCCTATTGGTTTTTGTCCCCAAACAAGTCTTTTCATGACCAAACTAAACCACTAATGTTACTTTGTTAATTGTTGCATAATCACACACTACAGTGGCAGCGGATGGAGTACGTACCGGTACCTTGACATTGATAATACATACAGATGTAAGTACCCAGTTATGTTTTTGGCTCAGTTTGTTTGTTTATCAAAACTGCAGAAAATGTTCTGAACAGATTTCTACGATTTTTTGTTACCACCTTTTTATTCAGGGATTTTTGTTGTGGCTATCAACTAACTGTTCTGTGTTGGTGTGTCACAGTTTATGGTCAATAGCTCTTAGTACTGATGTCACAATTTGTTTACAAGTGCACGCTTTTACGGGGGCAAGTATGGTCGGTCATTTCGAATCTCGACTGCATTGAACATATTCTATACCACAGAGATAGTCTGAATGACCTTGTCTGAGACTATGGTACCTGAAACGTGTGAAATCCATTATGGTCTGCAAAATAAAAGTCTTGATTTCTACAGAACTGTCCAGAAGACGCAAGCCTGAAAAAAGATGCAGATCTGTCCAGAAGACGCAAGCTGTCATCAAGTGATGATGAACCTCCGACAGCATGTTCAGACGGTGAGTAATAATGAATACAGAAATGAGTGTGCTTGGTTTTTATTTGACATCCCAGGTGCAGTACAAATAATATTTAAATGCTGGAAAATGACAGTGTTGATAACAATCGATAGTTAATATTGAGCCAGTTCGGTATCTCGTAAAGTTGTCCAGGTCAAAAGTTATTCGGGATTTAGTGCTTATGCAATGACACGCGATGATACGCGGACGCCCATTCTTATTGCAATTAACGTGTGCGCCTTGAGCGACCACCTTTCGCGTTCATATGCGCGCGTGTTAGTTCTAGAATGACCCGCGACTCATATCATTGTGCACACGCGCAGTTGAAATAGCGAACTGGCTTATTGCAACTGCAGTGAATATGAAGACTTCAGGTCCAAAATCCGCTAAACGTCACCTGACATATTATGTTCTAAATTATACAAGGCACTGAGAGCTCTCACTTTACATTGTTATCTCATTTTTCACGGAATTGATGTTTAGCGGGTTTTGCTCCTGAAGTCTTATATACACAGTACCACAGCTAACCTTTCGTCAAGGCTATCGTGGCTGTAATTGCGGGCAAGGCGAATCTGTGTTGATTTTTCTTTCCGTGCATAAATGGTAGCTATGCTTATGACCCCACATGCATAATGAGGTATTTGTTTAATCAACGCGCATACATGTACTGTGATTGGTTAAACATTCACCCTTCGTAATTTGCATACAAATAAACAATTGTGAATAATTTAACGCCCAAAGCACAAAATCAAGTGGTAAAAGGCCTCGTGGCTGGCACAACTCGAGGGCGCTGAGTGGT
This sequence comes from Crossaster papposus, assembly GCA_037893245.1. Taxonomy (NCBI): domain Eukaryota; kingdom Metazoa; phylum Echinodermata; class Asteroidea; order Velatida; family Solasteridae; genus Crossaster; species Crossaster papposus. Next base: position 89,537 of record JBAIAA010000203.1, read on the forward strand.
CTTGACTCCTGTCGCTGTGGTTGCAGGTCTCAACTCCATTCGCCACAACTGCACAGCCACGATGGCCTAGATGAAAGGCTATACCACAGCAAGCATAGATAGTCTGAATGACATTCTCTGAGACTGTTGAACCTGAAACGTATGAAATCCATTTTGTTTTACCTGCAAAAAAAAGGTCTTGATTTCTACAGAACTGTCTAGAAGATGCAAGCCTGAAAAAGATGCAGATCTGTCCAGAAGACGGAAGCTGTCATCAAGTGATGATGAACCTCCGACAGCATGTTCAGACGGTGAGTAGTAATGAATACAGAAATGAGTGTGATTGGTTTTATTTCACATAAATTATACTGTATGAGGCCAGTATTAAAGTCTTCTTGTGGCTGCAATGCAGCTTAATTGTTAGGATATTTTGCAACAGGGAATATTTATTTTAGCTGGTAAATTTGTCCAGGTCCATCAAGAAAAGGCTGGTCTACATGCAGCAACGACTGCAAATCTCTCACAAAGCAGTTTACAAACTAATTGCTGCAAGAAAACTTTGAACTTGCCTGGTAATGACAGAACTGTGAAATTGGATAGAATTTAAAATGAGATGGGAATTATTAGTGATCAATTAGATATACTTGACACATATCCCTGATTGTTACAATAAACTGATTAGTTGTATTAATTGCATTTGATAAACAGTATGAGGCCCGAAGACGTAAAAACCTTTTGTTGGAACGAAAAACTGAAAAGTAAACAATTGGCCCCGTTGTTCCTTTTTGTAGTACGTGATAATGGGACCTATATTGTACTTTTCACGTTTTCTTTCCAATAAAAGGATTTCAAGTCTTCAGGCCTCACAGTGATATTTGTATTGCACCCCATTTATACACAGGTACATTGTAAATGATCTGAGGCACAGTACCAATAATAGTCTTGATTTGTACAAGTTTGTCGAAACGACAGAGAAACTCATCAAGTGATGACGATTACATTTGCAAACCAGCTAGAAAGCAAGTAAAAGGTAAGTATTGAAGGAATTTAAAGAAATTCTGTGATCGGGCAATTTTGGTTCGTGTTTATATAAACGACGAGTATTAAACCCACGAGGCCTTTTTTCGGGGAACCATCCTGAATTTTCAACATATGCATTTGCATTCAGCCTTAATCCTCCAAAATCCTCCAAAATGTTGTGCTCTAAATAAAATGAGTGTGCCCACTGCCTCAATCCTCCAATCTAAAAATACACACACCAAAAGAGCTGCTGGGTGGGAAATGAGGAATAGGGGGGGGGGGGGGGGGCTCGTACTTCAGTACTGACCAGGTTTATTGTAGTTATTGCCAGATAGAAGGCGGGGGGGAGGGGAGGGAGGGAGGGGAGGGAGGGAGGGAGGGAGGGGAGGGGAGGGAGGGAGGGGAAGGAAAGGACATATGGTTCAGCTTTGTTTGGTGTTTTTTTTTTAATGGAATCTTCCACTGGCTTTGAAACAAACAAAGCGAGATTTGTGCCAAGGTTTCAACACAGTGCATTGAGGGTAATGCATAATTTTATGACCAATTTTCTAAACAATTTTCGCGGCCAGTGCACTGTGTAACATATGGTGACATGTACACGTATGAGCAGGCCTCGAAATAGTACTAGCCCGGCGTACAAAGTCTAGCGAAAACTGCTCCGGGCTACCCAGACCCACTTCCTTGGTTGCCCGGTGGGCTAGTGAAAAATTCAGTAACCTACCTGTAAATGTTTAGATCAAAATACATGTTAAAATTGTATTGTTTTGTTGTGTATTAAATAAATATCGGATCAAAATAAACCGAGTATAAACTGTCTTTTGTTTGTGTTTTTCGGCATGATTATCGATAGCCTGGGAGCGCTCGATCCACGCGTGCATGCAGTGCATTGCGATCTCACGAATAGAGTAGACTGGTGGGCTTCAGTGAGATTAGTATAGTATAAACTACGGCGCAGGGTACCGCACATATGTGCACTATTCTCTTTCACATCGTTCAGCCTTTCTTACCATAACGGCCCACTGCGTAGCTGTATAGTACATGAGCGTGCTGCCGTGTCACTAGTAGTAGCGCCTGATAAAGAGTCTGTTCAGAACAGCGCCCTCTGTGTACATTACTACGGATGTACATGTACATTATTGTACGTACCGCGCCGGTACGTGCACGTGCCCGCGCCGAACGAATAGTTTTGTGCATTGTACATACGGGCTAGCGAAAATGTAAACGGGCTAGTAAAATCTGCAGTTTGCTAGCCCGGTGGGCTATCCAGGAAAAAAAGTTAGCGCAAGGCCTGATGAGTAGTGTACAGTACAAGTAAAATAACAATGAAATAAATCCCACCCCGCAACCCTCCAAATTTGTCAATTTGTCCCAACAGTATATGCCATGAATCCTCCAACATCCTGTTTTACATCAAACACCATGCAGCCTCAATCATCCAAAATTCTTTTCTGAAAAAACCCCCAAATGCCCTAATCCTTAAATCCTTTTCTAAAACATACTATTCGGTCTCAATCCTCCAAAATCCCTTTCTACTCGAATACCATTCAGCCTCAATCATCAAAAATCCTCAAACCACAAGGAGGATTTAGGAGGATTGAGGATGGTTAGGGTTAATAAAGTAACAGAGAAATCATAGGAAGAATGGATGAATGTGGACTAGGTAAGCTGATGAGCAGTATAAATGTGCAAGTCTTACATCCTATCTGTGGAAATCAAAGTGTTTAGCCTGATGATAAACCCTTTGAAACAAATGCCTGTCGAATTGCTTTAATTTGTACCAATCCATTGCTTTTAGCCATGGGTTAAGCTTTCTGTGTACGAGGCTTCGTTAAGGCTAATCAAGCACAACAAGAACACAGGTTTCCATCCAAGCAGACTTCTCATTTTTGTCTGGAGCTGATAACATATATAATGAAACGGTTGTATTTTGTGTTTATTCTTTTCACAGGATAAAAGTACACTCACTGGCAACCTTCAGATGCTTGGACTGTCAGAAAGGCCTTTTCATCATACATTATGGACACGTCTATGAAAGGGAAGAAGGGGTCTCTTCCAGGTAAGACTAAGTAATTAGCAGGTTATGTTTTGTGTAATCACTAAGCCATTCTCTAAGATTGAGTACACTAGTTTCAATATTTAGATGTACTTCTTTTTGCTGTGTTGGGTGTGTCATCAGTTGTTGAAAATAGGTCAGTAACAGAGGCATGCATGCCCAAGAAACTAGATCGTTAAAATGGCCAAAATGAAGTTGGGATCAAAGTAGCAGCTGATAATAGAGATTCAAGGCTCATTTTCAATGGTTATGAATGGTACATTTGAGGTAGTTTGTGGAAGCATACATATGGGTCATTAATCTTGATTGTTGGCATTTGAGTCTGCAAACAAATGATTTGAATGACACCAAGCATCTCAAATTGTTCCCTACAGGGTGTCCCTGAAAAAAAAGTTTTACGTAAATTACTCAATAATTCAGAATTATTTTTCAAAAAATGTACGCCTTATTGGAAAGCTCATTTTCTGTGTAATATTTTCTCTTTTATCTGGCTCACCACAAAGGAACCAATTTGGCAAGGCATTGAAGGCACTCATCCACCAAATAGGCAAACAATGACTGTGAGGCCTGCATCAAACGTCGTGCTTCCACCGTGTCGAATGCAATTACTTTGAGAATCGTCCATTAAATGCGACAGTAGCACGACGTTTGACGCAAACCGTTTAATTAAATTTGACTCTGCCGTGCTACACGACAAGCTGTGTCTTGCTCCAGGAGTGTAGCACGGCGTTGCGTCAAACATTGTGCCATCGTCGTGCCGAATTTAAATGAATTCCTACTTGGGCTTGACGTAATTGGAATGCGCATGCGTACGCAAACAAACTTGAGGAAGGAAATTGCAAACAAACAGAATTGGTTAGTATACAACTATTGAGTGGCTCAGAGTGGAATGGGAGGAATTATTATCGCGAGGTAAAATCTGGACTTTTTTATTTCACGAGGCGAACGTTCAGATTTTACCGAGCGATAATATTCCTCCCCTTTTACAATTTAAAGCCACTCAATATTTGTTTTATATAACTGACATACAGATCCGCGAACTTAAGTCATGTACTTTGGCTCGTGATAATGTTCACGCCGCTGGCTACCATGATTCTGTGCACGTACTAGCAGCACAAATAGGGTCACAACCTTTCCAAGTTTTGGAGTGGCACTGTACTGTTCAGCATGCGTTAGATCGAGGATGATCCTAACTGTTGAATAGTAAATCCAATTTCCCATGCGGGAATGGGACTTTTTGAGCCGCGGCATGAATGGGAGTAATAATGATTGTCATGTGATGTCGGTTCCACCAATCAAATGACAAGGATCGGCCAGTTATATAAACCAAAATAGCAAATCAAGACGCACTATGCTGTAGCAGTTTCAATATTGAAAGCGAGCTTCAAGACAGTGATTCATCGATTGATTCTGTTATAAATTCTGAAGGGGATTCGTCTCTTGATAGCCGGTGACACACTCTTTGCTCTGTTGTGAGCTGCATGGTCAGGCATTTCCTGTCTTTAAAAAAACATAATGAACCTAATGTTGCAGCCATCCACTTTATTTTGAACAAATTGGTTTTTGACAGTGCAACTCCACATCGTCTGCAATCGGACATGCGTGATTCATTGATCACGTTTATGGTGTAATATAAAAAAAGAGAACATGAGCTTTCCAATGATACATTTTTTGAAAAATAATTTATTTAGTAATTTACCCGAAAACTTGGGTTTCTTTTTTCAGGTACATTCTGTATTGTTTGTTTCAAAATTTTACATTGTTGATTTGTTCAATGAAAAGTCAACGACATGCATACTTGTTTATAGATCTGATGATCATGGGAACAATTACCTCTGCATCATCTTAACAATTTACTATTATTCTTACCCTCTAGGCAAGCGAGAAGTTGAAGCATTTCTTGCTAAACATCCCAACATACTTGACGGAGCCAAGGACAAGATGCAGCTTATCAAGACAAAGGTTTTTAATGAGCGAACAAAACATCGACAGAAAGTCGCTGACAAATTGAGTGTATATTAAAATTGTTGAAAATGGATCTGGCAACTGAAGGGCTCAATTTCAGAACATATTCTTAACACTCTGATCACAGACTATTCTAGATCTTCCTACCCAAAAGTCACCAATTGAAATAGTATACGAAAATGGTTTGAGGGTAGGTAGCTTATTTAGCTTACCCGTGTGCTAGTCTACTACGCGTGCGGATTTGCCCTGTGCGTAAATGCTCGCGTGTGCGCTTGGGGAAACAGCTATAATACCGGTTGGCACGTGATGGTGAATGGAACAGTGATAATGTGGCTCTGGATCAGGAATATGTATGATGTATAGTAATCTCTAGTATTGCTGTCTGTATTCTGCTCAATTATGCCAAGGATTTGTATAAAAGGAGGTTATTCATGGTTCTCCCCAGTCCTACTTGTCTTTACAGTTTTAGACTGACAGCTTGGGCTCAGGTTAATCATTGAACAGAAAGGTGCCTAAACCCCAGCTGCTTTTCTGCTTGTCAAAGAGGAGTGGGGCTGGGAAGAAAGTTGCTATTGCATTGGAGTGCATTGCGGTGCAGTGTCTCTTGTTCTTTAGAATTGGGGTATGTTGGTGTTGCCTTGCAATGAAAGAAATCATTGGTAATGCGTTGGTTTCTTTTGATATGCCTAAACAAATTTAGCAATGCCGGGCATCTTGGATAAACGATTTATGAATTAGAAATGTCAGAAATCTTGGAATGAAGGTTTAATAAATGAAGGTTTATGAATTAGCAATGCTGGGCATCTTGGATAAACTTTTTATGAATTAGAAATGTTGAGAATCTTGGAATAAAGTTTTATGAACTAGCAATGCCGGGCATCTTGGATAAACGATTTATATATTAGAAATGTCGGGAATCTTGGAATCAAAATTTATGAACTAGCAATGCCGGGCATCTTGGAATGAAGGTTAATGAATTAGCAATTCTAAGATATCTTGGAATGACTGGTTTACGATTTGGCAATGCCAGGCATCTTGGAATGAAGGTTTACGAATTAGCAATTCTAAGATATCTTGGAATGAAGGTTTACGAATTAGCAATTCTAAGATATCTTGGAATGACTGGTTTACGATTTGGCAATGCCGGGCATCTTGGAATTACACATGCCAACCATGAATCTTTTGGATTTTGAGTCATGCTGTTATTTTACTCTTGAAATTTTCTAGCTATATTCTATACTTAAACATTGTGATTACTCTTAAAATTTACTGTTGCCCAATGCATTGGCATTTGTATTACTCTTTCGAAAGAAAAATTATTACTTTTTGTAGTCTGTAAGGTTTGCATATCTGTGTAATAAAGGTTTATGAATTAGCAATTCCGTCTTGGAATGAAGGTTTACGAATTAATAAAATGAATCATCAATGTTACTTTTTGATTTCCCCCAATCTCATTATTGTTCCTATCACCCTTCCAACTTCCTCAAAGCGAAACAGCAATATTGTGGATATGGTTTTCATAAATTCCAAAAGGTTACTGAAATGAGAAATTTCACGATGTTCCATGGCAAATCTAGTATTCCAGATATCTCTCTGCTACTGGGATAAAACCTAGGGATTTACCAACGATTATCATTCTGTGAAAAAAATCAGCAGTATGCCTTTAAAGTATAATGCAAATACGCCTTTAGTTTGCCATGAGTACATGCACTTGATAAGCTATACATGTATATTGCCACCCATAGGTGGACCACATATCAAAATAATTATGACGCGCGCGTGCTTGTGGGCAAATCGTGTCACCCTATTGGTCGCAGCGTACTAGCTGTCCTCAACCGTTGTACCACTGCAGTACTTGCTTCTAATTCTGATTGTCAAATTACACTACATGATTGTGATTATGAAACCTATTTTTTTCGCGGTTGCCCTTTTACGGTATATTTTAGTACTGGTCGCCCTACGACTTAGAAAGCCGTATGTAAAACTATATAAGTCGACCATCTTAAATTAGAGAAACCTATATTATTAACTTGGAGTTTAATAGGGACGAGACGTTCATAGTTAAGATGCCCGAGGGTAACGACGTAGTATGCTATAAATATCTGAAGAACCCATACTTTCTTGAAGACATACGTTGATCGCCCTGTAACTCATTTTTTAGCCGGTCTCCTTACATGCTGTACTCTTGTCTTGAAGGTGAACTCCGCGTTCATCCCGTCCGGTTGGAGCGTGCCCAGTTTGAACATCACACGCTGTTCCAAAGATCGGCGCTGCGTGTCCGACGACGCCGAGGAAACAACGCAGACGCTCATGTCCTTGGTGGAGGAGTGAGATGGCGCGCCGAACAGTTTAGTGCAGGGAACAGTTCTGAAGGGGCCGTTGTCGATGGTACAAGTGGTGCTAGGGAGTGTTGACCGAACAACATGGTTGCTGATGGAGCGGTCACGTCTAAAGGAACACATGGGGTTTATGGCGCAGGTTGCTGGATCTTTCTGCAACGTCTTGAGGTGCTTGAGGATGATATTCTTGGCAGCCATGTTGAGGGGGTGGTAGGTAAGAACAAGAGGGATACGACCTTGTTGCTTGGGAGGGGCTTGTTCCATGGCGGCATTGCGGGTGACCGATGAAACTCTGCGAAGCGCACCATCAGTCACATTATGATGGGTATCTACGTCGTTGGAAAAAACCTTCCATTTCTTTGCCTCGCTGTTTAAACTAGTTATCCTCGCTGCAAATACGACGAAGGCATCCTTGCATTTCTTGGGGTGAGACGACTCATAATGCAAGTAGCTGTGAGAATCGGTAGCCTTGTAGTGGACTGAAGTGGAGAGAGAATTGCCATTGATTGACACTGATGTCGAGGAAGGTGATGGTCTCATTAGAAATCTCGGAGGTGAATTGCACAGCTGGGTGAAGTCTCTTTATAAAGGCATTCGTGAAAACACGGAAACCCGTAAAACAAAAGGGGGCACTATTACATTCGTGACAAAACGGCAATCATTAGGAAACATTTAGTTGCAAATTTTATTTTGCGCTCTTTGCGTATACTTTTACTGTCCCGGTCGCGTGTGTTTTTTTTTACACCGCGTGACCGCGGTAAAGATTTTTTTCAGAAGTGCCGATTCCGATTGAAATTGCTCTTAAGATAAATTAATTCTTAACGACCTCAGTTCTACAGCGCAAGTCAGAGAAGGTTAATAGCTTTTCCATATGCAGTGACGGTGTACAGCCTGCACAGGCCAAATTTGGATGGGGAGGGCAACACAATTGTCGCCCCTCCCCTTATAATTTGAAAGTGTAAAATGTGAACTTCTTTCAACGATGTCAGTCTCCGTGGTAGTAAGTTGTACTTTACAAAATAAGTTACCGGTGATGCTATAACATGTTATAGCGTTCTCTAGCGGCAGGTTGAAGTGTTTAAAATGAATAATTACTTAACTAGTGTGGCGAAGTTTGCTGAAATCACTATATAATTGATGTCTTGTCCAAAAGGGACGCATTATACGGAATTACAGTAAGTGTACTTTGCATCATAAATTGCATTTTTCTCGCGCGAGATTCGTTTGTCTGTGCGGGTTTGTTTTGCCACAGGAACACGTCACATAGGAGTGTTCTTTCCATCCAGAATTACATTTTTCTCGAGTGAGAAAATATGGTATGTGCATTTGTTTCTTTGTCCACAGTCATGGACGCCTTATACCATTATGTATGCCTTATGGTATACACAAAATGTCCAGAAAGTGGGGGTGTATATCCCCCACCCTGGGGTTACTTTACGCCCCAGCAGACAACTACGTTCTTTCACGAGAACATTCAATTCTGGGCTAATAATTATGTTGATTGGGTTTTCAGTCTCTGCCCGAGTCTGTGGGTTTTCCCCAGGATATTCTTCTGGGGTTTATCGGGGCGGATGCATGAATTTATGAATGTGGGGTCCTCCCCATGGGCGGGGGTGTGGGGGCTCTCCCCCATAATTTGTTTTACAGTAGAAGCTCTGAGGTTCATTCTGGGACACTATGAGCCTATTTTTCTTATATATTTTGATCGTTTTGATCTATTGGGAATCTTTTACAGAAAGCACCACGCTGCTATTTTGCTCTGATATAAAAAATACATTAAAAAAACACATTAAAAAACATTGAAAAAATTAATTAAAAACAACTTTAAAAAAATCCAGTCCAAAAATGTGATGTCCGGACCCCAGGACCCCCACCCCTGGATCCGCACCGGGGGTTTTCCTCCCACCTCTAAACCTGTACCTTCTTTTCAATGTCTTCTCTCCACAGGTTTCTTCAGGCTTACAAGCTACAGTGCCCAGGGTGCTTTTGGGGGATCCTTAGTTTCATTACCAGAAATAAATAATAATAATAAAATAATAATAACCCATGATGAGGTATATGATCAACCGAGCTCTCAACCGCCAACCTGCGTCGTGGCCACCGGACCAGGGGCGTCTATCAACTAACGCGTTGCCATTGCTAGAATAATCTTCCTCAAAATCAGGAAGTCTGTAAACCGTAGCTGGTGCTATTGAAAAACGAAGCCGTGACCGTGTGGAACCTTAGGCATAATTCAAATTATAGCGACCCTCCCTCGCCTCCAGGGGCCAATTTCATAGAGCTGCTAAGCACAAAAAATTTGCTTAGCACCAAAAAGTCTTGCTCATTAAAAACAGGTTACCAATAAGGCAGCCAAAATTCTACGGGTTTTTCATGCTAAGCCAAAAACCAGCTGATTGTCAATCGAAAACAATAAAGATCACGTGAAAATTTAGTCTGTAACCTTGTTTTTGCCAAGGACAAATTTCATGCTAAGCAAATTTTTGTGCTTAGCAGCTCTATGAAATTGGCCCCTGGCCATAACGGATTTATAAATCCGTTACCGAAACAAAAAGAATCGGGCAACAGAGGGCGTTTATTAATTTGTTGCAACTGCAATTTCACACAAAAACCGCTGCATGCAGATGATGCCGCGCGCGCCGCGCACTGCAAAGATTTGTAAATAAATTGACCGACTTGATTGACAATTTTACTGACCTGTGAACAGCCGATGCAAACCCCGTAGATGCATTGATACTCCATGACGTTCTGCCAATATTTTGTTCAGTCCTGGTGACTCTTTGGAAGTGTAAACTCGCCGATATTCTTACCTACACTACAGGTACAAGTGATGTCAGACATGTTGGAAATGTTGGTGCACTCGCACTCAGCACAGTGACCTCTGACTGTGTGGCCGTTTGCGCGTGGCGCGATATACCGCAAATACAACCAAAAACACTTTAATTTAGTTCATCGTACGGAAATGCGTGGCTCATTTTGCTTTTAAAACGGTGGTGGAACAAAACACTTGGGAGCCATGGAAGTTTACGAGGCGATGCACGACTACACGAAGGAAGAGACGGATCTTTTGGCGAGAAACTTTACGTCACCGACAAAACGAATGAAAAGTGGTGGAAAGCGAAGAAAATAGAGGACCATACGTACGGTTATGTGCCTGCAGTTTATTTGAAGGTAGGCGTGGTTTCATTGGGGGGGGGGGGGGGGGGGGGGGGGGGTGCGGTGGTTGAAGATCATATTCATAGAGAATATATTTGAACAGTGGGTGGGAGTTGCAAATAATGGATTATTACCCCCCCCCCCCCCCTACTAACAAGTATTAAATTGAGTTCTCCCAGGTCTTAAAAAATTGGCGAATCAAGTATCGATTTTGTTGTATCAGCTTGTTATACTTACACAGCAGCGTCTTCGAAAAACAAATCAGCGATTGATGCACATTGCCATTTTTTTTCTGAAAGCTGATTGCATGTGGCAGCCAACATTAATTATATTTACCAAGCGTTCCAATCCCTGGGATCTAAAATGCACCCATACAGTAGTTATAGCGCAAGTGATCTACACTGTACATGTACCAAGACTGGTACTCGAGGCGTACCCCCCTAGAACTATAGGGCTCCCGACGCCCGTAGATAGAGAGGGTTTTTACAGGTTAACCGCCGTTAAACAATAGAAACCATGCACAAAAAGCAGGCAATAACTCCCATACTGCCACACGGTCTACCCCCAGAAATTTATCAACTCACCCAGCCGCTGCCCACCGATAAACGATCGAATCTCGGCCAATTTCTGTACAAAAGGTGAAACTATCCCTGTTCCGCAATCGCGATTTGTTTCAATGAACTGTTGGTACCGTGACCTAGGCCGGGGTCAGTGCGGACCAATCACATGGCTTCTCTGAACGATGACAGGGCTGTTTCCCAAACCCTGGCTTAGGTTCTGTTGGGGCTCTGGCGCATTGCTAAACTGTGTGAATAATGCCTCCGCAAGATGAAGCCTGTGTTTGGAAAATGAACAATGCGGCTGCGACTTGCTTGAAATTACACACGAATTATCCGTCATTTTGTAACAGTCGCGAATGCGGAACGGGGATAGTTTTCACTTTTTTACAGAAATTTGCCGAGATTCGACCGGTTTTTGGTGGGCAGCGGCTGGGTGAGTTGATAAAGTACTTGTACAAACATTTCTGGGGGTAGACCGTGTGGCAGTATGTAGAGTATGGGAGTTATTGCCTGCTTTTTGTGCATGGTTTATATTGTTTAACGGCGGTTAACCTGTAAAAAAAACTCTATCTCTCTATATTTTTGGGACTCTCAATTTATTGTTGGGACTCCCAATTTATTGTTGGGACTTAATTAATCTTTGAGAGTCTCAATTAATTTTTGAGACTCTCAATTTATTTTTGAGACTCTCAATTAATTTTTGAGACTCTCTATTTTTGAGACTCTCAATTTTTGAGACTCTCAATTTTTGAGACTCTCAATTTTTGAGACTCTCAATTTTTGAGACTCTCAATTTTTGAGACTCTCAATTTTTGAGACTCTCAATTTTTGAGACTCTCAATTTTTGAGACTCTCAATTTTTGAGACTCTCAATTTTTGAGACTCTCAATTTTTGAGACTCTCAATTTTTGAGACTCTCAATTTTTGAGACTCTCAATTTTTGAGACGCTTAATCATGTCAATACTGTAAAAGTCTTATTTTTTTTTATTTTTTTTATTCAGCCGTCGACAAAAAAGGTGATAGGAAGAATCATACCAGAGGGAAGGAGAGATACGGTAAGATATTTGGATTTCAATTAGAATTTTCTGGTTAACTTTTTTATTTCTTTTTTATTTTCCCCTCTTTTTTTATTTTTTTTATTTTTACCCTAACCCTGCTAAATTTCTTGGATTTAGCAGCAAGTCATTTGATATATTCCGGAACATATTCAGAATCGAGTTAGGATACCGTAGGTTTACTCGTTACTTGACGTCAAGTTGGATTCTGTTGGATCTAGCAGCAAACAGAAACAAATAAAACACAGTTGGATCTTGTAAGTCATTTGACATGTTCAGGTACCCAACAATTTAGTAAGTTGGACTGTGTTGGATTGAGCAGCAAAGTCATATATCACAGTTGGACTCTGTTGGATTTAGCAGGCAAGTCCTGGGAAACCATTAGGGGAAACCTACCGATACATGTATAGTAAAGTCCCTGCTGCTTTTCTTGGGTATTACCGTAATTTCCTGCGGTAAAGCCGCACGGCGGTTAAGGCGCAGGTCCCTAAAATCACCCCCCAAAAAATTCAAACGTCAACAGATAAAGCGCACCGCCGAAAAAGGCGCATGCTTGAACGCACCCAGAAGAACACCAGGTGCCACCCGGTGTAGGTACCGGTACATCACCACAAACTAGGGGTCATTTTGTTGCCTTAGAACGATCCCACTATTCCAAGCAAGAATTTGCTGAGTACTTGAGTTTATCTGGCACGCAAACAATGTATGAAAACTTCAAACCAGTAGTCACAATATCGCACGAGGTTTACTTGGCCGATACATATCACTGCAGTATAAACTGCATGCATGTACATACATGTACATGCACATGTACATCACATGCAGCGATCGCGTGCGGGATATCTCTAATTCCGACACCCCTAGTTCTTTTTTCCAGTCGTTGTGAATGCTCCGCGCTGTGTAGTTCAGATGGTGAATTGCATGAAGCCAGAACGTAGACGAAAAAACATTTAGAAAAAGGCCACATACATGTAGTACAGGCCAGCTTTTTATCGCTGTTCTACGCGTGCGCACGCTGTAGTCTTGTTTGCAAGACGATCTTGATCGCAGTATATGCAGCGCGCGTAGGCCGCCGATGCGGTAATTCGCGCGTGGTCTGCGGCGTACGTTAGAGGGCGCCCCGCATCGCGAAGATCGTCTTGCAAACAAGACTACGCACGCTGCCGAGTGTTAAATCACATGTGTACGTGTGTACATGCACACATGTACGGCCGTAGGGGGATCAACACATCGCGGCATTGTTAATGGAAACACGGTCACAATGTCCGGAGAGTTGAGCTATTTGGTTGACCGCATTATTGAGTAAGATTGCGGCGTTCAAAGAATTCTTCACACAAAGACCATCACTTTGAACTCAAGCGACATCATACGGCGCACCGAAAGATAAGGCGCGGCGATGTTTTTTGTGGTCTAGAAAGTCAGATAAACCGCGGCTTTACCGCAGGAAATTACGGTAAAATGAAATCTGCCAAAATCCACCCCCCCCCCCCCCCTTTCTTGTATACGTGCGCTATTGAAACCAACCCTGAAGTGTTGCTTGAAATTGATGGATTTGCATGTAGTACATGTTCATACAAGTACATACCTTATGACAACAACAGTACTGGATCCCAGTCCAGGTTTGTTAAAGGATGTATACACCATTGGTAATTGCTTTAATTGTCATGAATAGATGGATTTCGGGGGTTTGTATTTTATAGTAAATATCGTTTAACTGACCTGTCTGAAGTTTTACAATCATGGATGCCGAAAAAAGCACACAAAACAGCGTTTGTTTTCAACTGGCGTCGAGCAGTTATTCTTATGTTGTATTTTTTTTTTTTGCAATCGCTGTCCGGCGATCAAGATTTTTTTTATTATAAAATTCTATTTTTTGGAATAATTACAGGATATCTAGCGCAATCATTTTGCTGGATGCTTAGAATCCTCATTTACTTTTAAAATAAGTAAGATATTTCTTAATAATTTGGTAGTAAATATTTTCGATGTACACACTCTGCAAATAATGTATCCTACATGTACATACTGTACACATGTACCTTGAAACGATATTTACTATAAAATACAACCTTTCGAAATCCATCCATTCATGATAATTCAAGCAATTACATGTACCAATGGTGTATCCTATCTTTAAAATGGTGTG
>JBAIAA010000204.1:0-35000 GCA_037893245.1 Crossaster papposus
ATAATCATGATCATGAATATGCATAGGCCTAGTGATAGCTTAATTATTTGTAAAATACTCCCAATCCGGAAAATCACTTAGACTAGGGACACATCGATTTGATGTTGTGCAATTGTCTACGATTCTTTTTTAACCACACCCTTCCGACTCAGGGTTTTAGGGAATGTGTTTAAAAATCGTATTGAAATTTGAGAATTTAGAAACTTATGGGTTTTAAACATGGATGGATCAAATAAGGATTTGAGGGACGATCGGTAGGAACAATATCTTACAAAGGCAATAATATATAGGTACATAATACATTCTGTAAACTTTTGGACAAGTTGGGCAATAAGGCTCTCAAACGCTTCACATTATATTTTACAAAATTGATTACAATTCTAACGCTAATTCAGATAGTAGTTGTACTTACCCTACGCCAAGAATTCTCCTATATTTTTTCCAGACGAAAATTTTTTCCAAAAAAAAAAAAATGGCTCAACTAGAGCAAACTAAGCGAAACATTGGAGGTGTATGTTACAAACAATGACTGTCCCTCACACACAACATGAACAAACCGACTCCGTAGTAAAACTGTTGTTACCCAACCGGCAACAATATAAAACCCAAAGGGGGGAAAGCAAAGACAGCGAAATAGTTTGGACTTCGGATTCAGAAGAGTCAATACAATACGTTAGTTATTATCATAGGTACACTCATTGCTTGATAGATAACCGCGTTCACTTAAGATGGACATCAAAACCCCTGATGTGTCTGATTTGTATCATGCGATACGCTGACGTTGACCTTTGTGCCTCATTTTTCACAATTTGAGCATTTCGAGGGATTTAATTGTGTACCGATTTAGAAGTGTTTAACATCAAACAAGAAAAAGAGTTTTCAGACCATTGGATAATCAGTAAACAAGTAAGCAGAAAGGGTTTTTTCCTTCAAGTCGCTTTTTATCTCTTTGAATGTCAAACTAATACATGATACCGGACAGTAAAATGGACCAAACAAATAAATACAGCAAACAGGGTCCTATCAGCCAAATAGCCGTTCGACTATTTTGAAAGTTTAAAATTGGAACAAAGGAATTGACTGCAGCGGTGCTTGATACCAGCGACCTTCGGATTTTGCCATCCAGTGCTCTACCACTGAGATACACAGCTAGCCCTGTGCTGCACGAATCCCCTGAATTAGTCAAATCTTTGCTCGAGCCGAAGACTGGTAAGAAAGCAACAAATTTCTATTACGGCGCAAAAATTCAGGTATGTCCTTGAAAACTTTTTTAAGCTGTCGTCGTGGCTTTCTATTCACAGCAATTATTGTGGGCGAATAATTATGCGCGCAAAGGGGATGATGATGATGATGATCATGCATTTAGTAAAGCGCCATCTATATAGTTGCCTAGGATAATTTAAAGGAAGCGCAATGCGAACGGCCAGTTTGGACTTGCGTTCGTGATTTTCACCAGACTCTCGATTACTTTGTCACTGAGAATTATTTGTAAAGACAATGTACACAAACTAACCTTGAATTATATATGACAGACCCGAGTTATCTTGAAGGAAAATGCAGGCCTACATTAGGGCAGGGTCGGATGCAGGAATATTTGCATATACGGCAGTCATAATCGTATGCAGCACAGTTGTTATACATGTATTATTGTTATTATTAATAATCAGCCTACTATTAATTGTATTTTGTGTATAAATCAAAGAGGGGAGGGGGGAGGGGGGTGGGGGGAGGGGAAGGGGGAGGGGGAGGGGGGAGGGGGAGGGGGGAGGGGGAGGGGGAGGGGGGGAGGGGGAGGGGGAGGGGGGGGGGAGGGGGAGGGGTAGGGGAGGGGGGGAGGGGGGGGGGGGTTCAGTGTATAATAGTGTAGTATAGAGAAAAATGAAGGGGGGATTTTATAGCGAAAGTCTGCTGGACAAGATAAAGTCTACTCACAAAGTTAAATCACAATGGAAGAATGATAAACCTACAGATGAGAATATAAACAGATAATTGTAAACCTCAGACACGTGAGTGAAATTCTATGGAGATCAAGAGGAAAAACAAATAAGGATACAGGCAAAAATGGCGATCAACGACGGAAAATGTACCAGCTGAGAAGATGGATGTTTAAAATGCAGCAGATAGAAGACATTTATGATAAAATAGTTCAAGGACAATGACGATGACTGGGTGATTAGGTGCATGATTAGATCAGGGGTCAACCAAATCTAAGGTCAAGGGTCAGATTTCTGTGTATCCTGATGCGACTCAAGATGAGAATGCGACTCAAGATGAGAATCCCACAAGATTAAAATAATGGACTTCGAAGCTTTTAGCTTTAAAGCAGGGGCTTCTGATGGCATATAGAAAATAATAATGTATAAATTATGATTAATGTTGTATGGTCATGTAGATGTATTCTCACATACATTGAAAAACCGAGGCATGTATATATAACATGGACATCATCTTATTGACTCAAGCATGACGTAGGCAATGAAAGGTACACAATGAGACAATTATATGGCTGAACATTGATGTAGTATTTCTGCGACCGAGGTCAAAATCAATATATACCCAATAGCACAACTCCTAACTTACTACTAGTACCCAACAAATACAAAATACTTTGATAGGCCCTACTTTTAACTCATCAACCAGAAAGGGAACTGAATACCCAATCCTTATGTATGTCATTCTAGATGCAATTCCAACTACGTTTCTATAAAAAAACAACTCTCGTGAGCAATACTACAATATCCATGTAAACAATTTTAAATAAATTTATGTGGCATTTTCGTGTACGCCGATTGCATTAAACATTAATACTGTTTAGAGTTAGAACACACATGCAGTATGTAGAACACATGCAGTATTAATGATACTTAATCCTGAGTTATGGAAACAGATGAGTATATCGTAAAGTAAATATATATTAGCTAACTGGCCAACTTATATTAAATTTTAATTTTTAAAAATATTGATCAGGCTTGGGTTCCTTGTTAATCAAAGTAATACTGTTATCATGTAATATCTCAGCATTTTATATTAGCACATTTAAAAACTGTTTTCAATTACAAAAAAGAAAATGTAAAATGTCTCTTTACCGTGGCTAACCTTTTACAAAAAGTACAATTTGACAGACTTCAAAAAAGAAATTAAAATAAAAATGTATTTATTTACAGCAGGGGTAAAAATAATAGTAATCACCTGGCTTACACATCTATCAAAAATGAATATACCCAAACTAGCTGCTTTCAAATAGAACCCCCTATTTACCATATTTAGTAAGTCTGCATTTTGTTAGCAATTGATATTAATGAACGTACAAGCCAGCTAGACTGGTTTCCTAATTTTGAATTATTGGCTGCAAAACTTGATGGATTTATCTATTCCACTTCTTTTCCTGGGTTCTTTTAACTTAAATTCATCAGATCTCGTCCACGTCAGTGATCTTTTTCCCGAACAAGGTCTCTCTCAAGATCGCCCAGTTGTATCAGAAGGCCCCTGTTGGGCCTTGCTCTGGGCGCTTACTCTTCAAAAAGGTCAACGCATCGGCGAAACTCCAGCCGCGATACTTCATCAGAAAGGACACTGTCACAGTCGAAACTGCGACTGATCCTTGCGCGCAGTGGATCAAAACCCGGCCCTGGTTGCGGAGAGCCTTCTGCGACGAAGTCCGCGGCGGAGGAGCCTGTGTTTCATGTTTGATCCGAGCTCGTCGGCGTACCTCAGCTGTAGGAATTTGCACTCGCCCTCAAAGGTATTACCGCACTCTGTGCTTACGTTTACAATGTGGGTGATGCGTAGATTTTTAATGACATCGGGGCTGCTAGCATGTCTAGCGTTACCCTGTTAAAGGGCACCTCTAGGATCTCGAGGGGTAAGTGTGGATTTCATTCACTCGCTCCTGCTCGCTGCAGATCAGCCTGTCGTTGCACAGAAATGGATATGACGCATGGAAAGCTCGGAATCCTCCAATCAGAATATCAGGTTCCAGCTCTGCTCCCTAAGACGGACTGGCCAAGCTTTGCAACACCTGGCCCATCTTCGTCACGTTTGCTCTCTTCGTCGTACAGCACAATGTGGGTGAACTTCCTAAGTTTGCCAGCGTTTAACAGACAGTCAAAATCTGTGTCGATAGCAGTGTGGGTGCCTAGCCGTCGTGATGTGGGATCCCGAGAATTGGTCTTTGACTCACGGACATCCAGAATCAGCATGTACTCTTTGCAGTGTTATGAACGGCACAAGAAACCGTCGTTCAAGAGATTGTAAAGGCTGTGGGGGTTTCGAAGCCTTCCACTTCCGCAGGGACTGGTAGGCTCTGGGGGATGAGGGTGCCCCTCGGGTGTCCGGCTGAGTAGAGGGAGATTGCGGACTTGTGAGGCATCTGTTGTTGTTACTCTCGGCCATGGCGATGGGTGGTTTAGACGAAGACAAGGCGTTTTTGACAAGAAACTGGGTCACTGCTGTTTTTCTGGCAATATATTTTCAGGCGGGTAAAAAGGTCCAACGAGTTTTGAAAAATGTATGTCTTTCCCCGTTTCTTATCTCGATGTCAGCTTAAGTGTAACCGTACTCACCAAGATGTTTGATTCTTCACATTGGGCGATAGATGTCTTCTTCTTTGTGCATGTTGATCCATAGTTAGAGATGTTTGCACGGCCTGATAAAGGAAAGAATGAAACAAAAGGATGTTGCATACTGTTGTATCTAGCAGCCAACACAAGTTCCTGTGCTTCAATAGTTGCATCTTGTTGCATTTACACAGCGAGGCCTAAGACGTGAAAAACCCTTTATTTAAAACGAAAAACAAGAAAAGTAAACAATAGGTCCATTATCACGTTTTACAAAAAGTGATAATCTGGACTATTGTTTTAGTTTTCGTGTTTTTGTTCCAACCAAAGTTTTTCACGTCTTCGGACTCGCAGTGTTAGCAGGGCAACTGCTCATACTCATAGTGCCATGGCCGATACAACGGAATCTAAAGTATAACACTATCTATTTACTATCAATCTAGAAAATACCAACTTACCACCGTTGCAATGCAGTGGCGTTTTATTATGACCAATTATCATTAACCCACTATATGTAATAGGACAAATCCTGATCTGGATCTGGATCAATATTCTAAACGCTCTTACTAGAGCCAAATGAGAAGAGTGAGTGGTTCTGCCTAATGTCAATCAGACTTTGAACAAATTAATGCTAAAACAATCACTCATCAAACACAACGCAAATGCATACAATTCTGCACACACACGCATGTTTTTGGCGATGAAGGCACACCACGTCCACTTTTTTGACACCGTACGTGTGTACGATACATACATGTACATGTACATGACATATACAGCACACCTTCTAAATGCGTCAACGCCATTTGTTGAACATAGACTAGCTCAAACAGTTTACAGTTGGGCCTCGTTTGTTTTTTGGATGAGAGATTAAGTCAATAGTTACCAATACAAACCGAGTTGCTGGGGCCAACAGAGAGTTCAGTGGTTTGGGGTTTTAAACATTTAATTAAGGTCGGGGTGTGGGGGGGGGGGGGGGGGGGGGGGGGGGGTGGGAGCAATTGATAGGTGCATAGGTATATGAATAAAACAAATACAGCGTCAGGTTGCAACATTCTTTTAAAGTCTATATTATTAATTTGCTTAAAAATAAAGGAAGTGGAAACTAGTCCATTATTCTAAATCCAGTAGCAGTAGTTACTTTTAGTAATTTTAAATTGCCTTTTTCAACTTTAATTGAATGTATCGACTTGTGCCTGATTTTAGACATCCTGTTGTCGGTATTTGTGTAACACACAATGGTTCAACGGCCTATATAATGAAATTTAAACAGATAATATGATCATGGAGGAATAAGAGTTCCTCCATGATATGATCCTAATCAATAGTAGTACTATTAATTATTACCATCTTTGATCTTTGACGGCAAAGTGTCATGTTGACCTGTCTGCCAGCCAGCAACCTCGCTCAGTCACAGTGATAATGAATAGCGCCCTCCATTGTCGTTCGGTTTTTACAAAATGGGCCGTTTTCCAAACCCCAGCTTTGTCTTCATATCGGCTTTATTAATAGCTGGCGGCTAACTCAAGAGGGCGCTGTTGCAACTTAACAGTAGCAGAAGGCTTCACCACAGACAGAAATAAAATTGTTTGGGAAAAGAAACACAAAAGGAAAAATAAAAGAGTCCAGTGGAACATTCAACAAAATGAGGATTAGGCCAAGGGAATAAAAGATGGGGTCAGTGTGGGTAGGATCAAAGACAAACCAAGAGGGTTAGAGGGGTGTGAAGGGAAATTATTAGGAGAAACAAAATGGTGTAGGTTACTTATTTAAAATATATTCCTTCTGGACACTTCCATGGAAAAAGTACACTTCAAAGAAACTAACAGCTAGACACAAACTTCATTTTTGCTCTTTCGTAGACTAATAAAAAAAATTCCCTTAAATTAATTAGGTCAAAAAATGATAATTATGCCAAACAAAAGATTTTGTCCGAAAATTACTAAAATGGCCCTAAAATGTATTAATAAGGGGTTAGCTTTGCATTTGTATGCAAATTAGGTCAAAATACGTTAATTATGCAAAAAATAGGATTTTGTCCAAAAATTACTCAAATAGCCCTAAATTTTATTAATAAGGGGTAAGCTTTGCATTTGTATGCAAATTAGGTCAAAATATGATAATTATGCAAACATTTAGATTTGTCGCCAAAATTACTCAAATGTCTCTAACATTATTGATAAGGGGTAAGCCTTGCATTTGTATGTAAATTAAGTCAAAATAAGATAATTATGCAAAAAAATAGATTTTGTCGCAAAATTACTCAAATGTCCTAAAAATTAACTTGTTAGGGGGTTAACAAGTTGCTAACGTGTGCCGTAGTTGCGCCCGCTGTTTACCCAACCCGTACATTTGTCGCCTAACCTTTAATTTTATATCAAACTGACCAAATTATATTTTTCTCGAAAATACGATCGTAAGGTCAACACGAATTTTTGTCAAGATTGGCAACAATTTCCTTTTTCCTAGTTTTTTTTCTAATTGTAAGGGGATAACTTTGCATTTTTGTCAAGATTGGAAAACATTTTCTTTTTCTCAAAAATTGAAAATTGTAAGGTTTTTTTCTTGCATTTCGGTAAACATTTGTCACAATTTCATTTTTATTAGAAATAGAATATTGTAGGAGGTAAACCTTTCATTTTTGTCGAAAAAAACACCAAACAGTTTGGGACGACTTATAAAATATATTAACTTTTGATTTGTACTTAGTTATTTTAACGAGCAAAATCTTACCGAAACCATTTCAGGATTCGAACCCGGAATGTTGCGCTCGAAAGTCCCGTACGTTACCGCTAAGCCACCGGCATTTACGGATCCGTATTTCGAATTTAAATATATCATCCTTCGATTTGTACTCCCGTCGAAGAAAACAAAAAGTTACGTGTGTTCAGACCGAGCATTCGGGGGCCGGAATTACAATGAACTCACCTCCAGCTGAGACGCAAATGGCCCAGGGGCACGTGAGTCATGACCGATCCCCTAGGACTCTTTTTGGCTCTCGGTTCTCCTGGCCCACCGCCTCCTTCCCTGTCCATTCATGTAGCCCGACGGGCCGAGCAACCGTGCAAGGGAGGAACCAAGGCGGCGTCCTAAACCCTGATCCCCGAGTGATCAATGTGCCTTGAACCTGTACTTAGGTGCTCACCTGAACGTCACGCGGACAGTACCAGCAGCACGCCTAACGCGAACGCTAGGGCACTGTTGGTACTTTGGGACGTTTTTTTTTTAAATATATCAATCTTCGATTTGTACTCCCGTTGGAAAAAAACAAAAACAAAAAACTTCACCGAAACCGTTTTAGGATCCGAACTCGGGAGGTTGCGATCTTAAGTCCGATACGTTACCGCTAGGCCACCGGCACTGTACATCCGACTTTCGAATGTTAAATATGTCAACCTTCGATTTGTACTGCCGTCGGACAAAACAAAACAGTTTGGGACGATCTTTTTAATATCAACCTTCGAGTTGTACTTGGACATTTTAACGAACAAAATCTTACCGAAACCGTTGCAGGATTCAGTTCGAACCGGGGAAGGTTAGTGTAGCACGCCCGGCCCTGTTTTGAACGTCAATTTTAGTTGGTTCAAATATGACAATTATGCAAAAAATAAGGTTTCGTCCGAAAATTACTAAAATGTCCCTTAATTGATTAATAAAGGGTTAGCCTTGCATTTGTATGCAAATTAGACAACAAATGATAATTATGCAAAAAAATTAGCTTTTGTCGCCAAAATTACTCAAATAGCCCTT
This sequence comes from Crossaster papposus, assembly GCA_037893245.1. Taxonomy (NCBI): domain Eukaryota; kingdom Metazoa; phylum Echinodermata; class Asteroidea; order Velatida; family Solasteridae; genus Crossaster; species Crossaster papposus. Next base: position 8,307 of record JBAIAA010000204.1, read on the forward strand.
AAATTAATTAATAGGGGTTAGCTTTGCATTTGTATGCAAATTAGGTCAAAATATGATAATTATGCAACAAATTAGATTTTGTCGCAATAATTACTAAAATGACTCTAAGATTATTGATAAGGGGTATTAGCCTTGCATTTGTATGCAAATTAGGTCAAAATACGTTAATTTTGCAAAAAATTGGATTTTGTCCAAAAATTACTTAAATTGTCTCTAAAAATAATTGATAAGGGGTTATTTGTATGTAAATTAGGTCAAAATATGATAATTATGCAAAAAATAAGGTTTCGTCCAAAATTACTAAAATGTTCCCTAAATTAATTAATAAGGGGTAAGCTTTGCATTTGTATGCAAATTAGGTCAACAAATGATAACTATGCAAACAATAAGATTTTGTCCGAAAATTACTAAAATGTCCCTAAAATTTATTAATAAGGGGTTAGCTTTGCATTTGTATGCAAATTAGGTCAAAATATGATAATTCTGCAAAAAATAAGATTTGTCGCCAAAATTACTCAAATGGCCCTAAAATTTATTAACAAGGGGTTAGCTTTGGATTTGTATGCAAATTAGGTCAAAAGATGTTTATGAATGATTTGGGTTGGGGTCTTAAAACCTGTCCTACAATTCATTTTTCAAAATTCATTTTTCTTGCGGCTGGGTAACTCGACAAATTTCTAGTGTGTTAAATTGAAATTTCACCCACTGATTGGATGTAGTAAGTAACACAATCCAGATCAATTTCGAGATAAACCGTGTACAATTAAGGAAGAAATGAACAGAAACGCGTTGTGATTCAACTTCAAGCGCGACCAATGAAACCTGGGCTGCGTTCCACTTACGCGAACTGTTTGCGCGAACGTTCGCCTACGTTTTGAGTTGGCGTTAGTTGAAGTGGAACGATATTTTAAAAACTACGTTTTCAAAATGGCGGCGCCCAGTGACAGTGACATCGTTTGGTTGGCTGCTTTTTGTCCAACTCATTATTTTTCTTTAAAATATCCTGCTCAAAACAACCGCTCAAAACAACCCACCGTTTTAAACGGTGGGTTGTTTTGAGCGGTTGTTTTGAGCAGGATATTTTAATATAACATAACGAAAAGTATGAAACGTAAATCAAAACCGTGAAAAGAAAACCGTCGGCTGCTAACTTCTCCGCCATCTTTAAAATACGTCACTGGCCAACAGCGAACAGCTCGGAATGTCGTTCGCCGTTTTCGCTAACGTTCGCTAACATAATTGGCGAACATTGCGTTCCACTCACGCGAACAACGCTAACGTTGGCAACGTTCGCTTGAGCGGAACCGCACCCCTGAATTACAACTAACTAAAGTTCGTTTCGGAGAGGGCGCACTGCACAAATAACGGTCACATAATGGCCGGTCACAAAGAGATTTAAATACAAATACAAATCAATAAGCTCGGCCTAAATAACCTACTAATACTTGTAGTAATCTAAAAACTCACCGCACATTCTTCTGCACACGAAGCACTTGTCGGTACGAAGGTAAAAACTCAACCACAGTCGACTCAACACGTCCAAAATTCCCGGGCCAAACTCAACAACGAATGCAGCGCCATATGTATTGCTCAGTAAAATCAGGATACAAGCCAGGCAAAACTCCACGTGCTTTTCATGCTAAGCTAAAACCAAGCTGGATACCAGTCACGTGATACACATCACTTGAACACTTGGTTTGTAAAACTCTGTTTTCACCAAGGAAGAACTTTCATGCTAAGCAAATTTGTGTGTCATCAATCGTAAGCACCGCCCCGTGACTTCCTACCAATCACACACCCGTAAAACACGTGATGCGCGTGCATTCGCGAACGACGCACACGCGCGTCTGTATCTAAAACATGTAAACTGCATTGGTTATTACATGTACACTGTACATTTAGGCCGAGTTCGGGCGGTCTACGTCTATTCTTGACACGCGTAACTTGCATGTTCTTGCAAAACCCTGGTGGATAGGTGGTGGTGAATAGGTGGTGTGTGTTCTGAGGCGCCCCAGAACACACACCACCTATCCACCAGGGTTTTGCAAGCCAACAGGAGTTCAGTGGTTTGGGGTTTTAAACATTTAATTAAGGTCGGGGGTGGGAGCAATTGATAGATGCATAGGTATAATGAAGAAAACAAATACAGCGTCAGGTTGCAACATTATTTTTAAGTTCTATATTAATTTGCTTAAAAATAAAGGAAGTGGAAACTAGTCCATTAATTATTCTAAATCCAGTAGTTACTTTTACTAGTAATTTTAAATTGCCTTATTCAACTTTAATTGAATGTATCGACTTGTGCCTGATTTTAGACATCCTGTTGTCGGTATTCGTGTAACACACAATGGTTCAACGGCCTATATAATGAAATTGAAACAGATAATATGATCCTAATCAATAGTAGTACTATTAATTATTACCATCTTTGATCTTTTACGGCAAAGTGTCATGTTGACCTTTCTGCCAGCCAGCAACGCGCTCAGTCACAGTGATAATGAATAGCGCCCTCCATTGTCGTTCGGTTTTTACAAAATGGGCCGTTTTCCAAACCCCAGCTTTGTCTCCAATCGGCTTTATTAATAGCTGGCGGCTAACTCAAGAGGGCGCTGTGGCAACTTAACAGTAGCAGAAGGCTTCACCACAGACAGAAATACAATTGTTTGGGAAAAGAAACACAAACGGAAAAATAAAAGAGTCCAGTGGAACATTCAACAAAATGAGGATTAGGCCAAGTGAATAAAAGATGGGGTCAGTGTGGGTAGGATCAAAGACAAACCAAGAGGGTTAGAGGGGTGTGAAGGGAAATTATTAGGAGAAACAAAACGGTGTAGGTTACTTATTTAAAATATATTCCTTCTGGAACTAACAGCTAGACACAATCTTCATTTTTGCTCTTTCGTAGACTAATAAAAAAAATTCCCTTAAATTAATTAGGTCAAAAAATGATAATTATGCCAAAAAAAAGATTTTGTCCGAAAATTACTAAAATGGCCCTAAAATGTATTAATAAGGGGTTAGCTTTGCATTTGTATGCAAATTAGGTCAAAATACGTTAATTATGCAAAAAATAGGATTTTGTCCAAAAATTACTCAAATAGCCCTAAATTTTATTAATAAGGGGTAAGCTTTGCATTTGTATGCAAATTAGGTCAAAATATGATAATTATGCAAACATTTAGATTTGTCGCCAAAATTACTCAAATGTCTCTAACATTATTGATAAGGGGTAAGCCTTGCATTTGTATGTAAATTAAGTCAAAATATGATAATTATGCAAAAAAATAGATTTTGTCGCAAAATTACTCAAATGTCCTAAAAATTAACTTGTTAGGGGGTTAACAAGTTGCTAACGTGTGCCGTAGTTGCGCCCGCTGTTTACCCAACCCGTACATTTGTCGCCTAACCTTTAATTTTATATCAAACTGACCAAATTATATTTTTCTCGAAAATACGAATTGTAAGGTCAATACGAATTTTTGTCAAGATTGGCAACAATTTCCTTTTTCTTGGTTTTTTTTCTAATTGTAAGGGGATAACTTTGCATTTTTGTCAAGATTGGAAAACATTTTCTTTTTCTCAAAAATTGAAAATTGTAAGTTTTTTTTCTTGCATTTCGGTAAACATTTGTCACAATTTCATTTTTATTAGAAATAGAATATTGTAGGAGGTAAACCTTTCATTTTTGTCGAAAAAAACACCAAACAGTTTGGGACGACTTATAAAATATATTAACTTTTGATTTGTACTTAGTTATTTTAACGAGCAAAATCTTACCGAAACCATTTCAGGATTCGAACCCGGAATGTTGCGCTCGAAAGTCCCGTACGTTACCGCTAAGCCACCGGCATTTACGGATCCGTATTTCGAATTTAAATATATCATCCTTCGATTTGTACTCCCGTCGAAGAAAACAAAAAGTTACGTGTGTTCAGACCGAGCATTCGGGGGCCGGAATTACAATGAACTCACCTCCAGCTGAGACGCAAATGGCCCAGGGGCACGTGAGTCATGACCGATCCCCTAGGACTCTTTTTGGCTCTCGGTTCTCCTGGCCCACCGCCTCCTTCCCTGTCCATTCATGTAGCCCGACAGGCCGAGCAACCGTGCAAGGGAGGAACCAAGGCGGCGTCCTAAACCCTGATCCCCGAGTGATCAATGTGCCTTGAACCTGTACTTAGGTGCTCACCTGAACGTCACGCGGACAGTACCAGCAGCACGCCTAACGCGAACGCTAGGGCACTGTTGGTACTTTGGGACGGTTTTTTAAATATATCAATCTTTGATTTGTACTCCCGTTGGAAAAAAACAAAAACAACAAACTTCACCGAAACCGTTTTAGGATTCGAACTCGGGAGGTTGCGATCATAAGTCCGATACGTTACCGCTAGGCCACCGGCACTGTACATCCGACTTTCGAATGTTACATATGTCAACCTTCGGTTTGTACTGCCGTCAGACCAAAAAAAAAACAGTTTGGGACGATTTAATATCAACCTTCGAGTTGTACTTGGACATTTTAACGAACAAAATCTTACCGAAACCGTTGCAGGATTCAGTTCGAACCGGGGAAGGTTAGTGTAGCACGCCCGGCCCTGTTTTGAACGTCAATTTTAGTTGGTTCAAATATGATAATTATGCAAAAAATAAGGTTTCGTCCAAAAATTACTAAAATGTCCCTTAATTGATTAATAAAGGGTTAGCCTTGCATTTGTATGCAAATTAGACAACAAATGATAATTATGCAAAAAAATAAGCTTTTGTCGCCAAAATTACTCAAATAGCCCTTAAATTAATTAATAGGGGTTAGCTTTGCATTTGTATGCAAATTAGGTCAAAATAATGATAATTATGCAACAAATTAGATTTTGTCGCAAAAATTACTAAAATGACTCTAAGATTATTGATAAGGGGTATTAGCCTTGCAATTGTATGCAAATTAGGTCAAAATACGTTAATTTTGCAAAAAATTGGATTTTGTCCAAAAATTACTTAAATTGTCTCTAAAAATAATTGATAAGGGGTTATTTGTATGTAAATTAGGTCAAAATATGATAATTATGCAAAAAATAAGGTTTCGTCCAAAATTACTAAAATGTTCCCTAAATTAATTAATAAGGGGTAAGCTTTGCATTTGTATGCAAATTAGGTCAACAAATGATAACTATGCAAACAATAAGATTTTGTCCGAAAATTACTAAAATGTCCCTAAAATGTATTAATAAGGGGTTAGCTTTGCATTTGTATGCAAATTAGGTCAAAATATGATAATTCTGCAAAAAATAAGATTTGTCGCCAAAATTACTCAAATGGCCCTAAAATTTATTAACAAGGGGTTAGCTTTGGATTTGTATGCAAATTAGGTCAAAAGATGTTTATGAATGATTTGGGTTGGGGTCTTAAAACCTGTCCTACAATTCATTTTTCAAAATTCATTTTTCTTGCGGCTGGGTAACTCGACAAATTTCTAGTGTGTTAAATTAAAATTTCACCCACTGATTGGATGTAGTAAGTAACACAATCCAGATCAATTTCGAGATAAACCGTGTACAATTAAGGAAGAAATGAACAGAAACGCGTTGTGATTCAACTTCAAGCGCGACCAATGAAACCTGGGCTGCGTTCCACTTACGCGAACTGTTTGCGCGAACGTTCGCCTACGTTTTGAGTTGGCGTTAGTTGAAGTGGAACGATATTTTAAAAACTACGTTTTCAAAATGGCGGCGCCCAGTGACAGTGACATCGTTTGGTTGGCTGCTTTTTGTCCAACTCATTATTTTTCTTTAAAATATCCTGCTCAAAACAACCGCTCAAAACAACCCACCGTTTATAACGAAAAGTATGAAACGTAAATCAAAACCGTGAAAAGAAAACCGTCGGCTGCTAACTTCTCCGCCATCTTTAAAACACGTCACTGGCCAACAGCGAACAGCTCGGAATGTCGTTCGCCATTTTCGCTAACGTTCGCTAACATAATTGGCGAACATTGCGTTCCACTCACGCGAACAACGCTAACGTTGGCAACGTTCGCTTGAGCGGAACCGCACCCCTGAATTACAACTAACTAAAGTTCGTTTAGAGAGGGCGCACTGCACAAATAACGGTCACATAATGGCCGGTCACAAAGAGATTTAAATACAAATACAAATCAATAAGCTCGGCCTAAATAACCTACTAATACTTGTATAGTAATCTAAAAACTCACCGCACATTCTTCTGCACACGAAGCACTTGTCGGTACGAAGGTAAAAACTCAACCACAGTCGACTCAACACGTCCAAAATTCCCGGGCCAAACTCAACAACGAATGCAGCGCCATATGTATTGCTCAGTAAAATCAGGATACAAGCCAGGCAAAACTCCACGTGCTTTTCATGCTAAGCTAAAACCAAGCTGGATACCAGTCACGTGATACACATCACTTGAACACTTGGTTTGTAAAACTCTGTTTTCACCAAGGAAGAACTTTCATGCTAAGCAAATTTGTGTGTCATCAATCGTAAGCACCGCCCCGTGACTTCCTACCAATCACACACCCGTAAAACACGTGATGCGCGTGCATTCGCGAACGACGCACACGCGCGTCTGTATCTAAAACATGTAAACTGCATTGGTTATTACATGTACACTGTACATTTAGGCCGAGTTCGGGCGGTCTACGTCTATTCTTGACACGCGTAACTTGCATGTTCTTGCAAAACCCTGGTGGATAGGTGGTGGTGAATAGGTGGTGTGTGTTCTGAGGCGCCCCAGAACACACACCACCTATCCACCAGGGTTTTGCAAGCCAACAGGAGTTCAGTGGTTTGGGGGTTTAAACATTTAATTAAGGTCGGGGGTGGGAGCAATTGATAGATGCATAGGTATAATGAAGAAAACAAATACAGCGTCAGGTTGCAACATTATTTTTAAGTTCTATATTAATTTGCTTAAAAATAAAGGAAGTGGAAACTAGTCCATTAATTATTCTAAATCCAGTAGTTACTTTTACTAGTAATTTTAAATTGCCTTATTCAACTTTAATTGAATGTATCGACTTGTGCCTGATTTTAGACATCCTGTTGTCGGTATTCGTGTAACACACAATGGTTCAACGGCCTATATAATGAAATTTAAACAGATAATATGATCCTAATCAATAGTACAGTGTAGTACTATTAATTATTACCATCTTTGATCTTTGACGGCAAAGTGTCATGTTGACCTTTCTGCCAGCCAGCAACCTCGCTCTGTCACACTGATAATGAACAGCGCCCTCCATTGTCGTTCGGTTTTTACAAAATGGGCCGTTTTCCAAACCCCAGCTTTGTCTCCATATCGGCTTTATTAATAGCTGGCGGCTAACTCAAGAGGGCGCTGTGGCAACTTAACAGTAGCAGAAGGCTTCACCACAGACAGAAATACAATTGTTTGGGAAAAGAAACACAAAAGGAAAAATAAAAGAGTCCAGTGGAACATTCAACAAAATGAGGATTAGGCCAAGGCAATAAAAGATGGGGTCAGTGTGGGTAGGATCAAATACAAACCAAGAGGGTTAAAGGGGTGTGAAGGAAAATTATTAGGAGAAACAAAATGGTGTAGGATAAAATAGTGTCCTTCTGGACACATCCGTGGAAAAAAGTACACTTCAAAAAAACTAATTATAACAGCTAGACACAATCTTCATTTTTGCTCTTTCGTGGACTAATAAAAAATGTCCCTTAAATTAATTAGGTCAGAAAATGATAATTATGCCAAAAAAAAATTTTGTCCGAAAATTACTTAAATGGCCCTTAAATTGATTAATTAGCTTTGCATTTGTATGCAAATTAGGTCAAAAAATGATAACTATGCAAACAATAAGATTTTGTCCGAAAATTACTCAAATGTCCCTAAAATTAATTGATAAGGGGTAAGCTTTGCATTTGTATGCAAATTAGGTCAAAATATGATAATTATGCAAAAAATAGGATTTTGTCCAAAAATTACTCAAATATCCCTAAATTTTATTAATAAGGGGTAAGCTTTGCATTTGTATGCAAATTAGGTCAAAATATGATAATTATGCAAAAAGTAAGGTTTTGTCCTAAAATTACTAAAATGGCCCTAAAATTTATTAATAAGGGGTTAGCTTTGCATTTGTATGCAAATTAGGTCAAAATATGATAATTATGCAAAAAGTAAGCTTTTTTTCCAAAAATTACTCAAATGTCCCTTAAATTAATTAATAACGGGTTAGCCTTGCATTTGTATACAAATTAGGTAAAAAATGATAACTATGCAAACAATAAGATTTTGTCCGAAAATTACTAAAATGTCCCTAAAATTTATTAATAAGGGGTAAGCTTTGCATTTGTATGCAAATTAGGTCAAAATATGATAATTATGCAAAAATTTAGATTTGTCGCCAAAATTACTCAAATGTCTCTAACATTATTGATAAGGGGTAAGCCTTGCATTTGTATGCACATTAGGGCAAAATATGATAATTATGAAAAAAAAAAAATTTTGTCCTAAAATTACTCAAATGTCCCTAAAATGAATTGATAATGGGTAAGCCTTGCATTTGTATGTAAATTAAGTCAAAATATGATAATTATGCAAAAAAATAGATTTTGTCGCAAAATTACTCAAATGTCCTAAAGATTAACTTATTAACTTTTAATTTTATATCAAACTGACCAAATTATATTTTTCTCGAAAATACGAATTGTAAGGTCAATACAAATTTTTGTCAAGATTGGCAACAATTTTCTTTTCTCTTAGTTTTTTTCTAATTGTAAGGGGATAACTTTGCATTTTTGTCAAGATTGGAAAACATTTTCTTTTTCTCAAAAATTGAAAATTGTAAGGTTTTTTTCTTGCATTTCGGTAAACATTTGCCACAATTTCATTTTTATGAGAAATAGAATATTGTAGGAGGTAAACCTTTCATTTTTGTCGAAAAAACACCAAACAGTTTGGGACGACTTATAAAATATATTAACTTTTGATTTGTACTTAGTCATTTTAACGAGCAAAATCTTACCGAAACCATTTCAGGATTCGAACCCAGAATGTTGCGCTCGAAAGTCCCGTACGTTACCGCTAAGCCACCGGCATTTACGGATCCGTATTTCGAATTTAAATATATCATCCTTCGATTTGTACTCCCGTCGGAAAAAAACAAAAAGTTACGTGTGTTCAGACCGAGCATTCGGGGGCCGGAATTACAATGAACTCACCTCCAGCTGAGACGCAAATGGCCCAGGGGCACGTGAGTCATGACCGATCCCCTATGACTCTTTTTGGCTCTCGGTTCTCCTGGCCCACCGCCTCCTTCCCTGTCCATTCATGTAGCCCGACGGGCCGAGCAACCGTGCAAGGGAGGAACCAAGGCGGCGTCCTAAACCCTGATCCCCGAGTGATCAATGTGCCTTGAACCTGTACTTAGGTGCTCACCTGAACTTCACGCGGACAGTACCAGCAGCACGCCTAACGCGAACGCTAGGGCACTGTTGGTACTTTGGGACGGTTTTTTTAAATATATCAATCTTCGATTTGTACGCCCGTTGGAAAAAAACAAAAACAAAAAAATTCACCGAAACCGTTTTAGGATTCGAACCCGGGAGGTTGCGATCATAAGTCCGATACGTTACCGCTAGGCCACCGGCACTGTACATCCGACTTTCGAATGTTAAATATGTTAACCTTCGATTTGTACTGCCGTCGGACAAAACAAAACAGTTTGGGACGATCTTTTTAATATCAACCTTCGAGTTGTACTTGGACATTTTAACGAACAAAATCTTACCGAAACCGTTGCAGGATTCAGTTCGAACCGGGAAAGGTTAGTGTAGCACGCCCGGCCCTGTTTTGAACGTCAATTTTAGTTGGTTCAAATATGTTAATTATGCAAAAAATAAGGTTTCGTCCAAAAATTATTAAAATGTCCCTTAATTGATTAATAAAGGGTTAGCCTCGCATTTGCAAAAATCGTTCTCCTTTGTCCTTTATTGCGTGTATCCGAGTGTAATCCATTTTATCGCAAATTGGCGATAAAATATATTATACTCGGCACACGGGCAGCAATCGCTCTGGGAATACCCAAGTACTGGTATTCAGGTCATAAGGGGGGGGGGGGGGGGGAGGACTTAACGTGAGATGCCAGGGTGACAACTTGCTGAGGTTTTCACGCGCTTGGCAACGATTGGCCAGAATATTGCAGGCGTACTTGCCTAGGTGTACGCAGAATGGTCAATCAGTAGCCAGCATTGGAAGCAGGAGCGCAAGCGAAAATCTCGGAATGTAAACTGAATCACTTTTGCTGCAGCTTGCATTGAAGAAGGAAATTAAATACCCGCCTCCTCCCCTAGCCTCCTCTTGGGGGTGCACGGGACCTTTTTGGGTCACGTGCGGATTTATGGGGCATTTTTGCTGGGGGAGGACTGACACAGACTCATTTTGCTTTAGTTAACCTGTAAATTAAGAAGTAGATAGAAACAATTGTAAGCATAGTCTGCACCAACGTCCAAGTTCAGCGGGGGCAACTCATTTCCAAGTAATAGTTCAGGCGGTGGAAAGCACTATGCAGTAAAATTATAGGTTAACTTGTAATAAATCCCATGATTACGGTTTTTAGAAACTACTAATCTTTAAGTAGACGATTGGGGTTCTTAATAGGAGGAAAACGTATAACCATTAAGCATTAATAACAGTGGCATTTTATAAAACTTTTAATCGTTTTAAAGGCTCATATTTGCATTTACTGGGCTGTGATAGGGCAGTCTTTATTGATATTCTACATAGTAATGCATTGTGGTTACTGGACTTGTTGGCAAGCTGCCATGGAGGTGTGATTAACCCATACAAGTCTAATGCAAGTTTATTGTAGAATGGTTATCATCTTTTGTGTAATCGATGGTAGATTCATTATTACCAATACGGTTTTATACAAATTGTTCACTGTAATCGACTTTTGGCAAGCTGCCATGGGGGTCTAATCAGCCCATAAGTCAATTGCAACTGGGGCAAGCTGCCCATTCGTTCATGGTCTAGGCCACTGTGGCCTATCTGGCAAGCTGTCATCACGTGCTTGTATGAAATTGGTTTATAATGGATTTAATAGATTGATAATTACCAGGTGCAGTGGTCAAGCCTGACCTCTGCTAACTTTTCTTATTTGCGGTCGGTGGCCGATGGACCCCCGTAAGGGCACGGTACCATTTAGAACATTAATACATTTGCAAGCTGCAGCAAAATAGCAAAAACAAAATCGTTCTCCTTTGTCCTTTATTGCGTGTTTCCGAGTGTAACCAGAATATGCTTAAGGTTACCATGAAAACTTCATCCAAACGTTTGTGTCTTATATACCCTGTGATCTGTTATTACCAACAAATTACATACTTTTTCTCACACCTGTCTTAATTTATTTCTCAGGAAAGGCAATGACACAAAGCCAGTACCTAAAATCAATAAACGTGTTATCATCACGTTTGCTTTGCAAATGTTCATCGCCACACACATCACATCATACATATTTTGATATTTTTTTTGTAATGACGCAAGACTAACCAATAAACAAAATCATACAGATTTCAGGTTCTTCTGTTGGAAGAGATATGCATCTGTGTTTTTTTACATTACCGGTACTGGGGAAGACACAATAATATTCACATTGGTATGAGATCTGTACCTCACGATTATTGCAAGAAGTCGCACAAACACTAAATATTCAACGAGGTCACACAAAGAAGTGCTTGAAAGCAAGAAAAGTATTACACCACAATTGCAAGCAATTTGATACTAGGGCTGTTTTCCAAACCCTAGCTTCGTCTCCGTCTTTGGCTTTATTTATGCAGTTTGGTAATGGTGGAGCCGGAGACAAAATAATTTATCCCCAGTAGAGTGACAATCACCCCCAGTAGACTATGAAAACACTATGAAAACACTATGAAAACACTATAAAAACACAATAAAAACACTATAAAAACACTATAAAAACACAATAAAAACACTATAAAAACACTATAAAAACACAATCAAAACACTATAAAAACACTATAAAAACACAATCAAAACACTATAAAAACACTATAAAAACAATATAAAAACACAATAAAAACACTAATGAAAACACAATGAAAACACTATGAAAACACTATGAAAACACTATAAAAACACTATAAAAACACTAAAAACACTAAAAACACTATAAAAACCCTATAAAACACTATAAAAACACTATAAAAACACTATAAAAACACTATAAAAACACTATAAAAACACTATAAAAACACTATAAAAACACTATAAAAACACTATAAAAACACTATGAAAACACTATGAAAACACTATGAAAACACTATAAAAACACTATAAAAACACTATAAAAACACTATAAAAACACTATAAAAACACTATAAAAACACTATAAAAACACTATGAAAACACTATAAAAACACTATAAAAAAACAATAAAAACAGTATAAAACACTATAAAAAACACTATAAAAACACTATGAAAACACTATAAAAACACTATGAAAACACTATAAAAACACTATAAAAAAACTATGAAAACACTATAAAAACACTATAAAAACACTATAAAAACACTATAAAAACCACTATAAAAACACTATAAAAACACTATAAAAACACTATGAAAACACTATAAAAACACTATAAAAACACTATAAAAACACTATAAAAACACTATAAAAACACTATAAAAACACTATGAAAACACTATAAAAACACTATGAAAACACTATAAAAACACTATGAAAACACTATGAAAACCGTAAAAACACTATAAAAACACTATAAAAACACTATAAAAACACTATAAAAACACTATGAAAACACAATAAAAACACTATGAAAACACTATAAAAACACTATAAAAAAACTATGAAAACACTATAAAAACACTAAAAACACTATAAAAACCCTATAAAACACTATAAAAACACTATAAAAACACTATAAAAACACTATAAAAACACTATAAAAACACTATAAAAACACTATAAAAACACTATGAAAACACAATGATGCTCAGATGGTTGGATGCTTGGTCAAATGCTAGGATGTCTGGTTAGATGCTTGGATGCCTGGTCAGATGCTTGGATGCCTGGTCAGATTTCTTGGATGCCTGGTCAGATGCTTGGATGCTTGGTCAGATGCTTGGATGCTTGGTCGGATGCTTGGGGTTAGGATTAGGGTTAAGATTAGGCCGGGGTTAGGGTTAGGGTTAGGGTTAGGGTTAGGGTTAGGGTGAGGGTTAGGGTTAGGGTTAGGCGTTAGGGTCAGGGGTTAGGGTTAGAGTGACAATCATCCCCAGTATAGTGACAATCATCCCCAGTAGACTGACATTTATCACCAGTAGAGTGACAATCATCCCCAGTAGACTATGAAAACACTATAAAAACACTATGAAAACACTATGAAAACACTATGAAAACACGATAAAAACACTATAAAAACACTATAAAAACACTATAAAAACACTATAAAAACACTATAGAAACACTATGAAAACACTATAAAAACACTATAAAAACACTATAAAAACACTATAAAAACACTATGAAAACACTATGAAAACACTATAAAAACACTATAAAAACTCTATAAAAACACTATAAAAACACTATAAAAACACAATGATGCTCAGATGGTTAGATGCTTGGTCAAGGGCTAGGATGCCTGATCCGATGCTTAGATGCTTGGGGTTAGGGTTAGGGTTAGGGTTAGGGTTAGGGTTAGGGTTATGGTTACGGGTTAGGGTTAGGGTTAGGGTTAGGGTTAGGGTTAGGGTTAGGGTTAGGGTTAGGGTTAGGGTTAGGTGTTAGGGTCAGGGTTAGGGTTAGAGTGACAATCATTCCCAGTATAGTGACAATCATCCCCAGTAGACAATAATCCCCAGTAGACTATGAAAACACTATAAAAACACTATAAAAACACTATGAAAACACTATGAAAACACTATGAAAACACTATGAAAACACTATGAAAACACTATGAAAACACTATGAAAACACTATAAAAACGCTATAAAAACACTATAAAAACGCTATAACAACACTATAAAAACACTATAAAAACACTATAAAAACACTATAAAAACACTATGAAAACACTATGAAAACACTATGAAAACACTATGAACACACTATGAAAACACTATAAAAACGCTATAAAAACACTATAAAAACACTATGAAAACACTATGAAAACACTATGAAAACACTATGAAAACACTATGAAAACACTATGAAAAGGTGAGTTCAATTTCTTGTTGTATCGTAAGGCCGAAGCAGTTTAATGCCAGGTTGATCTCACAACTTATTACTATTTACAACTAACAGTATTTTACAATAGCATATTACCTAGTATAGAAGTTTGCTTCCGATCGGTGCGCGAGTATCACTCTCATGTTTCAGTTATTTACCAAAATACCATAAAACCAATAACAGGATGCCAACAATAATTAAAACGCATCACCATCAAGTTCTTGTTATTTACCAAAATAACACAAACCCGATAATGGCGATGCCAACATTATCATGTCTCCGCACTTTACGGTAAACCCAATAATAATGTCCAGACTACCAGTGCACCGATCGCGAAATTAAAACGCATCACCATCATGTTCTTGTTATTTACCAAAATAACACAAACCCGATAATGGCGATGCCAACATTATCATGTCTCCGCACTTTACGGTAAACCCAATAATATTGTCCAGACTACCAGGGCACCGATCGCGAAATTAAAACGCATCACCATCATGTTCTTGTTATTTACCAAAATAACACAAACCCGATAATGGCGATGCCAACATTATCATGTCTCCGCACTTTACTTTAAACCCAATAATAATGTCCAGACTACCGTGCACCGTTCGCGAAATTAAAACGCATCCAAATCATGTTCTAGTTATTTACCAAACTAACATAAAACCCGATAACAGTGATAACGCTATAGCAAAACTAAAAACGTACCGTTAACACAGCCGCCTCAACATAGCTGTAAATTACCATTTAAGGTTAAACATGAAGCCGCAAAAATTTATCATTACATTTGGTCTTAAAATTCGTATACTTGGCATGGCTTAAGTTGGTGTAAAGTTAGGTTATTGGGGCCTATGACGGCGTTCCGAATGCAATTCCGCCAAACGGTCATTCATGACCGCCGCCAATTAGGCCCAAATGTTGTCAAATAATAAAAGCATGAGAGAAGTGGCACAAATTATTAATAGTGATTCAGGTAGCATTCATCAGTTCTGCGTGTGTGCGGCAATAACTCCCGGGTCATAGAGCCGACATTAAATGTTATAGTCCGGGTTCGATGGCTGTATCTCCCAGGTGTAGCCACTGGACGTTGCTAATGCGTGCAGAGCTTCTCAATGCGTGGTAATAACGTCAATTCGGCAGGTCAAATGACGACAACGTCACCCACAATCCACATTAAAGGCTTGTGCGCCCGTAGCACCATGGCTCGTGAAAGAAAGAAAAACACACAAAAACGACTAAATAGTAGGCGCACATAATATATATAGGAAATAATCAAATTACTCACTAGAAAGAACAATGAAGTGTACAAACTATATTCATCAAAAGTGGGCAAGAAGTGATTTGTTTTTATTGATTGGTGTTCCTCCTGCATCAGAGATGATATTTAAGACGTTTTGAGAGAAATCTATTTTTGGCCATATTTTGATCAAAAGGGTGGGTTAACCCCTTGTTTTTTTTTCAAATTTTGTCAAAAAATTATATTCTTTTAAACTCTTTCAGAAGATGCCTATAGGAGAGGAGAAGCCATTCCAACTTGAATTCGGAGGAAATTCACGTTAAATAAAGAAATGTGGACAATTTGAGGGGAAATCAATAAAAAAAAATGATTTTTTTTTCAAAAATAGGTGATATTTGTCCATATCTTTGCAATTTTAGCTTTGTTTTTATTGATTGGTGTTCCTCCTGCATCAGAGATGATATTTAAGACGTTTTGAGAGAAATCAATTTTTGGCCATATTTTGATCAAAAAGATGGGTTAACCCCTTGTTTTTTTTTCAAATTTTGTCAATTTTTTTTATTCTTTTAAACTCTTTCAGAAGATGCCTACAGGACAGGAGAAGCCATTCCAACTTGAATTCGGACGAAATTCACGTTAAATAAAGAAATGTGGACAATTTGAAGGAAAATCAATAAAAAAATGATTTTTTTTTCAAAAATAGGTGATATTTGTCCATATCTTTGCAATTTTAGCTTTGTTTTTATTGATTGGTGTTTCTCCTGCATCAGAGATGATATTTAAGACGTTTTGAGAGAAATCTATTTTTGGCCATATTTTGATCAAAAAGGTGGGTTAACCCCTTCGTTTTTTTTCAAATTTTGTCAAAAAATTATATTCTTTTAAACTCTTTCAGAAGATGCCTACCGGACAGGAGAAGCCATTCCAACTTGAATTCGGACGAAATTCACGTTAAATAAAGAAATGTGGACAATTTGAGGGAAAATCAATTTAAAAAAATGATTGTTTTTTCAAAAATAGGTGATATTTGTCCATATCTTTGCAATTTTAGCTTTGTTTTTATTGATTGGTGTTCCTCCTGCATCAGAGATGATATTTAAGACGTTTTGAAAGAAATCTATTTGTGGCCATATTTTGATCAAAAAGGTGGGTTAACCCCTTGTTTTTTTTCAAATTTTGTCAAAAAATTATATTCTTTTAAACTCTTTCAGAAGATGCCTACAGAACAGGAGAAGCCATTCCAACTTGAATTCGGACGAAATTCACGTTAAATAAAGATATGTGGACAATTTGAGGGAAAATCAATACAAAAAAATGGTTGTTTTTTCAAAAATAGGTGATATTTGTCCATATCTTTGCAATTTTAGCTTTGTTTTTATTGATTGGTGTTCCTCCTGCATCAGAGATGATATTTAAGACGTTTTGAGAGAAATCTATTTGTGGCCATATTTTGATCAAAAAGGTGGGTTAACCCCTTGTTTTTTTTTCAAATTTTGTCAACAAATTATATTCTTTTAAACTGTTTCAGAAGATGCCTACAGGACAGGAGAAGCCATTCCAACTTGAATTCGGACGAAATTCACGTTAAATAAAGAAATGTGGACAATTTGAGGGAAAATCAATAAAAAAAATGATTGTTTTTTCAAAAATAGGTGATATTTGTCCATATCTTTGCAATTTTAGCTTTGTTTTTATTGATTGGTGTTTCTCCTGCATCAGAGATGATATTTAAGACGTTTTGAGAGAAATCTATTTTTGGCTATATTTTGATCAAAAAGGTGGGTTTAGCCCTTGTTTTTTTTTCAAAATTTGTCAAAAAATTATATTCTTTTAAACTCTTTCAGAAGATGCCTACAGGACAGGAGAAGCCATTCCAACTTGAATTCGGACGAAATTCACGTTAAATAAAGAAATGTGAACAATTTGACGGAAAATCAATACAAAAAAATGATTGTTTTTTTCAAAAATAGGTGATATTTGTCCATATCTTTGCAATTTTAGCTTTGTTTTTATTGATTGGTGTTCCTCCTGCATCAGAGATGATATTTAAGACGTTTTGAGAGAAATCAATTTTTGGCCATATTTTGATCAAAAAGGTGGGGAACCCCTTGTTTTTTTTCAAATTTTGTCAACAAATTATATTCTTTTAAACTCTTTCAGAAGATGCCTACAGGACAGGAGAAGCCATACCAACTTGAATTCGGACGAAATTCACGTTAAATAAAGAAATATGGACAATTTGAGGGAAAATCAATAACAAAAATGATTGTTTATTACCCCATGCGACAGGACACATGACAAAATATTCGTACATTGGCCTAAGGAGTTCAATTTCTTGTTGTATCGTAAGGCCGAAGCAGTTTAATGCCAGGTTGATCTCACAACTTATTACTATTTCCAACTAACAGTATTTTACAATAGCATATTACCTAGTATAGAAGTTTGCTTCCGATCGGTGCGCGAGTATCACTCTCATGTTTCAGTTATTTACCAAAATACCATAAAACCAATAACAAGATACCAACAATAATTAAAACGCATCACCATCATGTTCTTGTTATTTACCAAAATAACACAAACCCGATAATGGCGATGCCAACATTATCATGTCTCCGCACTTTACGGTAAACCCAATAATAATGTCCAGACTACCAGTGCACCGATCGCGAAATTAAAACGCATCACCATCATGTTCTTGTTATTTACCAAAATAACACAAACCCGATAATGGCGATGCCAACATTATCATGTCTCCGCACTTTACGGTAAACCCAATAATAATGTCCAGACTACCAGTGCACCGATCGCGAAATTAAAACGCATCACCATCATGTTCTTGTTATTTACCAAAATAACACAAACCCGATAATGGCGATGCCAACATTATCATGTCTCCGCACTTTACGGTAAACCCAATAATAATGTCCAGACTACCAGTGCACCGATCGCGAAATTAAAACGCATCCAAATCATGTTCTAGTTATTTACCAAACTAACATAAAACCCGATAACAGTGATAACGCTATAGCAAAACTAAAAACGTACCGTTAACACAGCCGCCTCAACATAGCTGTAAATTACCATTTAAGGTTAAACATGAAGCCGCAAAAATTTATCATTACATTTGGTCTTAAAATTCGTATACTTGGCATGGCTTAAGTTGGTGTAAAGTTAGGTTATTGGGGCCTATGACGGCATTCCGAATGCAATTCCGCCAAACGGTCATTCATGACCGCCGCCAATTAGGCCCAAATGTTGTCAAATAATAAAAGCATGAGAGAAGTGGCACAAATTATTAATAGTGATTCAGGTAGCATTCATCAGTTCTGCGTGTGTGCGGCAATAACTCCCGGGTCATAGAGCCGACATTAAATGTTATAGTCCGGGTTCGATGGCTGTATCTCCCAGGTGTAGCCACTGGACGTTGCTAATGCGTGCAGAGCTTCTCAATGCGTGGTAATAACGTCAATTCGGCAGGTCAAATGACGACAACGTCACCCACAATCCACATTAAAGGCTTGTGCGCCCGTAGCACCATGGCTCGTGAAAGAAAGAAAAACACACAAAAACGACTAAATAGTAGGCGCACATAATATATATAGGAAATAATCAAATTACTCACTAGAAAGAACAATGAAGTGTACAAACTATATTCATCAAAAGTGGGCAAGAAGTGATTTGTTTTTATTGATTGGTGTTCCTCCTGCATCAGAGATGATATTTAAGACGTTTTGAGAGAAATCTATTTTTGGCCATATTTTGATCAAAAAGGTGGGTTAACCCCTTGTTTTTTTTTCAAATTTTTTCAAAAAATTATATTCTTTTAAACTCTTTCAGAAGATGCCTACAGGACAGGAGAAGCCATTCCAACTTGAATTCGGACGAAATTCACGTTAAATAAAGAAATGTGGACAATTTGAGGGAAAATCAATAAAAAAATGATTGTTTTTTCAAAAATAGGTGATATTTGTCCATATCTTTGCAATTTTAGCTTTGTTTTTATTGATTGGTGTTTCTCCTGCATCAGAGATGATATTTAAGACGTTTTGAGAGAAATCTATTTTTGGCCATATTTTGATCAAAAAGGTGGGTTAACCCCTTGGTTTTTTTTCAAATTTTGTCAAAAAATTATATTCTTTTAAACTCTTTCAGAAGATGCCTATAGGACAGGAGAAGCCATTCCAACTTGAATTCGGACGAAATTCACGTTAAATAAAGAAATGTGGACAATTTGAGGGAAAATCAATTTAAAAAAATGATTGTTTTTTCAAAAATAGGTGATATTTGTCCATATCTTTGCAATTTTAGCTTTTTTTTATTGATTGGTGTTCCTCCTGCATCAGAGTTGATATTTAAGACGTTTTGAAAGAAATCTATTTTTGGCCATATTTTGATCAAAAAGGTGGGTTAACCCCTTGTTTTTTTTTCAAATTTTGTCAAAAAATTATATTCTTTTAAACTCTTTAAGAAGATGCCTACAGAACAGGAGAAGCCATTCCAACTTGAATTCGGACGAAATTCACGTTAAATAAAGATATGTGGACAATTTGAGGGAAAATCAATAAAAAAAAATGGTTGTTTTTTCAAAAATAGGTGATATTTGTCCATATCTTTGCAATTTTAGCTTTGTTTTTATTGATTGGTGTTCCTCCTGCATCAGAGATGATATTTAAGACGTTTTGAGAGAAATCTATTTGTGGCCATATTTTGATCAAAAAGGTAGGTTAACCCCTTGTTTTTTTTCAAATTTTGTCAACAAATTATATTCTTTTAAACTGTTTCAGAAGATGCCTACAGGACAGGAGAAGCCATTCCAACTTGAATTCGGACGAAATTCACGTTAAATAAAGAAATGTGGACAATTTGAGGGAAAATCAATAAAAAAAATGATTGTTTTTTCAAAAATAGGTGATATTTGTCCATATCTTTGCAATTTTAGCTTTGTTTTTATTGATTGGTGTTTCTCCTGCATCAGAGATGATATTTAAGACGTTTTGAGAGAAATATATTTTTGGCCATATTTTGATCAAAAAGGTGGGTTTAGCCCTTGTTTTTTTTTCAAATTTTGTCAAAAAATTATATTCTTTTAAACTCTTTCAGAAGATGCCTACAGGACAGGAGAAGCCATTCCAACTTGAATTCGGACGAAATTCACGTTAAATAAAGAAATGTGAACAATTTGACGGAAAATCAATACAAAAAATGATTGTTTTTTTCAAAAATAGGTGATATTTGTCCATATCTTTGCAATTTTAGCTCTTTTTTTATTGATTGGTGTTCCTCCTGCATCAGAGATGATATTTAAGACGTTTTGAGAGAAATCTATTTGTGGCTATATTTTGATCAAAAAGGTGGGTTTAGCCCTTGGTTTTTTTTCAAATTTTGTCAAAAAATTATATTCTTTTAAACTCTTTCAGAAGATGCCTACAGGACAGGAGAAGCCATTCCAACTTGAATTCGGACGAAATTCACGTTAAATAAAGAAATGTGAACAATTTGACGGAAAATCAATTCAAAAAATTATTGTTTTTTCAAAAATAGGTGATATTTGTCCATATCTTTGCAATTTTAGCTTTGTTTTTATTGATTGGTGTTCCTCCTGCATCAGAGATGATATTTAAGACGTTTTGAGAGAAATCAATTTTTGGCCATATTTTGATCAAAAAGGTGGGGAACCCCTTGTTTTTTTTCAAATTTTGTCAACAAATTATATTCTTTTAAACTCTTTCAGAAGATGCCTACAGGACAGGAGAAGCCATTCCAACTTGAATTCGGACGAAATTCACGTTAAATAAAGAAATATGGACAATTTGAGGGAAAATCAATAACAAAAATGATTGTTTATTACCCCATGCGACAGGACACATGACAAAATATTCGTACATTGGCCTAAGGAGTTCAATTTCTTGTTGTATCGTAAGGCCGAAGCAGTTTAATGCCAGGTTGATCTCACAACTTATTACTATTTCCAACTAACAGTATTTTACAATAGCATATTACCTAGTATAGAAGTTTGCTTCCTATCGGTGCGCGAGTATCACTCTCATGTTTCAGTTATTTACCAAAATACCATAAAACCAATAACAAGATGCCAACAATAATTAAAACGCATCACCATCATGTTCTTGTTATTTACCAAAATAACACAAACCCGATAATGGCGATGCCAACATTATCATGTCCCCGCACTTTACGGTAAACCCAATAATAATGTTCAGACTACCAGTGCACCGATCGCGAAATTAAAACGCATCACCATCATGTTCTTGTTATTTACCAAAATAACACAAACCCGATAATGGCGATGCCAACATTATCATGTCTCCGCACTTTACGGTAAACCCAATAATAATGTCCAGACTACCAGTGCACCGATCGCGAAATTAAAACGCATCACCATCATGTTCTTGTTATTTACCAAAATAACACAAACCCGATAATGGCGATGCCAACATTATCATGTCTCCGCACTTTACGGTAAACCCAATAATAATGTCCAGACTACCAGTGCACCGATCGCGAAATTAAAACGCATCCAAATCATGTTCTAGTTATTTACCAAACTAACATAAAACCCGATAACAGTGATAACGCTATAGCAAAACTAAAAACGTACCGTTAACACAGCCGCCTCAACATAGCTGTAAATTACCATTTAAGGTTAAACATGAAGCCGCAAAAATGTATCATTACATTTGGTCTTAAAATTCGTATACTTGGCATGGCTTAAGTTGGTGTAAAGTTAGGTTATTGGGGCCTATGACGGCATTCCGAATGCAATTCCGCCAAACGGTCATTCATGACCGCCGCCAATTAGGCCCAAATGTTGTCAAATAATAAAAGCATGAGAGAAGTGGCACAAATTATTAATAGTGATTCAGGTAGCATTCATCAGTTCTGCGTGTGTGCGGCAATAACTCCCGGGTCATAGAGCCGACATTAAATGTTATAGTCCGGGTTCGATGGCTGTATCTCCCAGGTGTAGCCACTGTAGTTGCTAATGCGTGCAGAGCTTCTCAATGCGTGATAATAACGTCAATTCGGCAGGTCCAATGACGACAACGTCACCCACAATCCACATTAAAGGCTTGTGCGCCCGTAGCACCATGGCTCGTGAAAGGAAGAAAAACACACAAAAACGACTAAATAGTAGGCGCACATAATATATATAGGAAATAATCAAATTACTCACTAGAAAGAACAATGAAGTGTACAAACTATATTCATCAAAAGTGGGCAAGAAGTGCGGGGGTAGGGGGAATAATTGCTAAGCGCGCCGGTAACCGAATGCGTACAGGGGGCGACATAATCTCTTTATAAACACCGACATGTTTATATGAAATTGCACCAAAGGTCGGTAGGCAAGGGACTGATAATGGGGTATGCACCGGGCGCTAGCTGCCGGAACCTAGTCATCTGAAAGCGGGAAAGAGCATCGGCAATACCGTTATCAATGCCGGGAACGTGCCGTGCTTTGAAATGAATATTGAAATCTAAACAACACACAACAAGCATGCGGACCAATTTCATTATCTTGGGACAGCGGGAAGTTTGCCCATTGATTATGGCCACGACTGCCGCGTTATCAGACCAGAATACTACCCGCTTATTCCTTAATGCCGGTCCCCATACACGCAGCGCTATTACAATGGGGAAAAGCTCGAGGAAAGCAATGGATAACTTCATGGAACGCACTGACAAGGGCCATCGTCCGTGTGTCCAATTACCACCAAAGAATGCACCAAAACCTATCTCTGATGAAGCGTCCGTGTACAAATGCAGATTATCGCTCGAGTGCCAAACTTGGTCGGGGAATATGACTGAACCGTTAAAATGTGCCAAAAACTGCTTCCATGCAAACATGTCAGCTCGTGCCCCCGATGAAATACGGACACGATGATGTGGTCTTTGAACGCCACTAGTTAAGTCAAACAAACGACGCAAAAACGCGCGGCCTGGGCGAACGGCCTTACAGATAAAATTCAAACTCCCCAACAATGACTGAAGCTCCCGCAGAGTAAGTTTCTGTCTGCCCAATGCATTATCTAGTTTTGCAATGATCGAAACAATTTTTTCCGATGGGACTTGAATCTCCTGCGCGATAGTGTCGATTGCTAAGCCTAGGAAAGTGATATGAGTGGTCGGCCCATCGGTTTTGTCCACCGCTAAGGGAACCCCAAACTTCGTACAAACTACTGTAAAGGAGTTAAGGGCGCGTGCGCATTCATCGGAATTTTTACTCCCGACGAAAAAGAAATCGTCAAGGTAGTGAAGGATATTATCAGTGGCTGCTACTTTGCGGGAACAATATTCAAGAAAGGTGCTAAATCTCTCAAAGGTTACACATGATATGGAACAGCCCATGGGCATGCACTTATCATAGTAATATGACCCATTAAAGTAAAACCCTAACAAATCAAAGTCATCCGGGTGAACTGGTAGTAAGCGAAATGCCGATTTTATATCTGATTTGGCCATAAGGGCACCGGGACCTAAACTAGAAACCAAAGTAACAGCATCATCGAAACTTGTGTAACTAACAGTCACAATAGATGGGTCAATGTAATCGTTGACGGAGTCACCAAACTCGGAAGTTATGAGCGGTGCAGCAGCACTCCGTAGGCTTCCAGTTACGGGGGCGGCAGCGTCAGGTACGGGGGCGACAGTGTCAGGTACGGGGGCGGCAGCGTCAGGGCGAGGGGCAGCGAACCCCGGCGGTCGGTTGGGGTATGTGGGCACGACAACAGCCGGCGTCGTCGCCACAGCTGGCACCGGTCGTGTTGATCCAACACCATCAGCCTCCAGGTTTTGATTAGACCGAGACGAACGGGGTCGTCCACGTGGCTTTCTCCCCTCCGAAGCGTGTCCAGATGTAGATGCAACCGCATTCTTCTTGGATTTAGGCATTGTTTTCGGCATGGAGGTAGGATGCGGGTCAGTTAATTGAACTCGACAAGAGCGTGAAAAACTCTAAACTCGAAAATTGAGATTTGGCTACGGTCGACGAACTGCGAAACACGATTATTCTTACTGTGAAAAATGTATGTAGAACTTCGAAACTTCGAAGTTAATACATGAACCTATATCTACTCTGCTGAATAGCAAACAAACGACCTCCTGGCTTAAACTGCTGTGACAAAGTGATCGCTGACCAGTCGTGAAGATTATGTCGGTATACCAGGCCTTGTCTGTTTTAACCATAGGGCAATAAAAATAGCGTCCCCATTCCCCAGTGACCTCCATGTGGCGTGGGAAATGGACATTGGTCTAGATCCCGGCATACCAATCTGTCTCGAGGTAATAAATTATTTGAAGCCTTATTTGGCTTAAAAGTGATTTTTCAAAAATAGGTGATATTTGTCCATATCTTTGCAATTTTAGCTTTGTTTTTATTGATTGGTGTTCCTCCTGCATCAAAGATGATATTTAAGACGTTTTGAGAGAAATCTATTTTTGGCCATATTTTGATCAAAAAGGTGGGTTAACCCCTTGGTTTTTTTTTCAAATTTTGTAAAAAAATTATATTCTGTTAAACTCTTTCAGAAGATGGCTACAGGACAGGAGAAGCCATTCCAACTTGAATTCGGACGAAATTCACGTTAAATAAAGAAATTTGGATAATTTGAGGGAAAATCAATAAAAAAAAATGATTGTTTTTTCAAAAATAGGTGATATTTGTCCAAATCTTTGCAATTTTAGCTTAGAAACAAGGCTAAAATTGCCAAGATTTGGTAAAATATTACATTTTTTTGACCAGAACAGTCATATTTTTGATGGATTTGTTCTTAAATTTTCGACCAATTTTTTTATTTAAGGTGTATTTCGTCCAAATTCATGTTTGAATGGCTTCTCCTGTCCTGTAGGCATCTTCTGAGAGAGTTTTAAAGAATATAATTTTTGGCCAACATTTGAAGAAAAAAACAAGGGGTTAAATATTACATTTTTTTGAATAGAACAGTCATATTCTTGATGGATTTGTTCTTACATTTTTGACAAATTGTTTTAAGTGTATTTCGTCCAAATTCAAGTTCCCCAGTAGACTGACATTTATCACCAGTAGAGTGACAATCATCCCCAGTAGACTATGAAAACACTATGAAAACACTATGAAAACACAATGATGCTCAGATGGTTGGATGCTAGGATGCCTGGTCAGATGCTTTGATGCCTGGTCAGATGCTTTGATGCCTGGTTAGATGCTTGGATGCCTGGTCAGATGATTGGATACTTGGTCAGATGCTTGGATGCTTGGTCAGATGCTTGCGGTTAGGGTTGGGGTTAGGTTAGGGTTAAGGTTAGGGTTAGGGTTAGGGTTAGGGTTAGGGTTGGGGTTAGGGTTAGGGTTATGGTTAGGGTTGGGGTTGGGGTTAGGGTTAGACGTTAGGATTAGGGTTAGGGTTAGGGTTAGGGTTAGGGTTAGGCGTTATGGTCAGGGTTAGGGTTAGAGTGACAATCATCCCCAGAATAGTGACAATCATCCGGAGGAGACTGACATTTATCACCAGTAGAGTGACAATCATCCCCAGTAGACTATGAAAACACTATTAAAACACTATGGAAACACTATGAAAACACTTTGAAAACAATATGATAACACTGTGTTTACAAGCTTGGATGCCTGGTCAGATGCTTGGATACTTGGTCAGATGCTTGGGGTTAGGGTTAGGGTTAGGGTTAGAGTTAGGGTTAGGGTTAGGGTTGGGGTTAGGGTTAGGGTTAGGGTTAAGGGTTAGGCATTAGGGTTAGGGTTATGGTTAGGGTTAGGGTTAGGGTTAGGTGTTATGGTCAGGGTTAGGGTTAGAGTGACAATCATCCCCAGTATAGTGACAATCATCCGGATCATTTATCACCAGTAGAGTGACAATCATCCCAAGTAGACTATGAAAACACTATTAAAACACTATGAAAACGCTATGAAAACACTATGATAACACTGTGTTTTCAAGCTTGGATGCCTGGTCAGATGCTTGGATACTTGGTCAGATGCTTGGGGTTAGGGTTAGGGTTAGGGTTAGGGTTAGGGTTAGGCGTTATGGTCAGGGTTAGGGTTAGAGTGACAATCATCCCCAGAATAGTGACAATCATCCGGAGTAGACTGACATTTATCACCAGTAGAGTGACAATCATCCCCAGTAGACTATGAAAACACTATGGAAACACTATGGAAACACTATGAAAACACTTTGAAAACAATAT
>JBAIAA010000204.1:37500-55000 GCA_037893245.1 Crossaster papposus
TAAATTTGCGATATTCGCCTCGAAAGAGAGCGTATAGGGTGTAACATGTGGCTGCGGTCACTTTTTGGTGCATGCCCAACTTCGTCAGACGTTTGGTTTTGGCGCTGTGCCAATTTTTAAATTCGATTTTTAAATTTGCGATATTCACCCTGATGGCGTCACCATGACGTATGTCTGCGACACATGTATTTCAAACTAATGTGACACGCTAGCGTAATGAGACCATAAACAAATGCCCCGTCGCTGTTGATCATTTAGTGCCGATTTTGGTCGATAATTACTCAAATTCGACAGGCGTTTTTGTGGAGAAATGTTTTTAATCATAATCTCCAGACAAAACTATGTCCAAAACCAAAGAGTTCTCTTAGACCCACGGGGTTGAAACGGGATGAAAAGAAAAATGTGTACACCGTACGGCCTAATAGTGAAATCAAGTATTTAATGCTAGAGTAAATAAATTAAAGTAAATTAAGTCCATCCAAAGTGAAGTAGAGGCCAACAGGAAGATTCTGAACAGGCTGTCTAAGTTTTAAGCTTTCCTTGGAAGACAACATTGATTTACTAAGTGTGTCACGGCTCTGTTGGAGATTCTTAAGGACAAGAGAATAAAAGCTGCACTGGAATAAATCTCAGCAACATGAAAGGCTGCTTTTTTTTCTTTTGGTTTCTTATTTCCCATAACATTAGCTAATTGGGTATGGCATCCTGAAAATCATAGCAAGGCAAATAATGCAAACAAACATGGTGGCGTAAATAGTGTGTGCGGTGAACGACATTTGCAAAGTTACAGTAGATTGACAATGTTATAAATGGAATATAGATAGCTCATCTTCCCCCATAACACCTATCCATATTCTGGGTAGGTCATGCCTCATTGCATTTTGAAGAAGGATCTTGGAATAGAAAGCCTAAACACACTGGCCAAACAAGTTTCCATGTAGCACTCACTATAGTTAATGCCGCAGCACCACCATGAATAGTGACACTTTATATCTTCACTTTTAAATTTATGGCATTTTCTGAGCTGAAACTGCATTTATTTGGAGAGAGAACTACTTTTCTGAAGGCTATCCATGAATTTTCGTTAGCACAGGACCGATCATTTCCTAGAAATAAGAGGAACTGGAGCCTGATAAAAAAATGTTTTTCTTTATACATGAGAACATTTCTTGCTGGTCGTGCTCTGTACCCCAACTCGTTTATAATGTACAAAACAATATGGAGCAGACCTCGATTATTTCTAACGCCATCTACAGTAGTACTAAAAAATACTATTTGAGTAAACTATGCAGTATACTCTTAACACACTATGAAAATTGAGTAGTGTTTTGTAGGACAGTGTACGTAAAGTGGGGTAAGTGGGAAACTAGTGTAAGTGGGACACTGGGGTAAGTGGGACAAGTCTATGTTTTCTTTATGTATTCTTTGTGAATAAAGCTTCACTGGAGTAAAGATTTTGTTCTTGTTCGAACAAACATATTCATCAAATGTGGCAAATTTCAATCTTCTAAGCGAAAGATTTCTCCCTAAAAAAGTACACCTCTTGCGCCCTGAAACACGCTGTGAAAACACTATACAAACTATATTGAAACACTATGAAAACACTATGAAAACACAATGAAAACACTATGAAAACATAAAATGAAAATTAGGGTTAGGGTTAAAGTTAGGGTTAGGGTTAGGGTTAGGGTTAGGGTTAGGGTTAGGGTTAGGGTTAGGGTTAGGGTTAGGGTTAGGGTTTTGAAAAAGTGAAAACAGTATGAAAACAGTATGAAAACAGTATGAAAACACAATGAAAACACTATTGAAACACTATGAAAACACTATGAAAACACTATGAAAACACTATGAATACACTATGAAAACACTACGAAAACACTATTAAAACACTGTGTTTTCAA
Source organism: Crossaster papposus (assembly GCA_037893245.1). Classification (NCBI taxonomy): domain Eukaryota; kingdom Metazoa; phylum Echinodermata; class Asteroidea; order Velatida; family Solasteridae; genus Crossaster; species Crossaster papposus. The sequence goes on from JBAIAA010000204.1 coordinate 39,402, forward strand.
GCTTGGATGACTGGTAGGATGCTTGGATGCTTGGTGGGATGCGTGGATGCTTGGTCGGATGCTTGGATGCTCGGTCGGATGAAAATCATTCCTAGTAGACTGACAATCATACCCAGTGGAGTGACAATCTTCCCCAGTAGAGTGACAATCATCCCCAGTAGAGTGACAATCATCCCCAGTAGACTGACATGTATCCCCAGTAGAGCGACAATCATCCCCAGTAGACTATGAAAACACTATGAAAACACTATGAAAACACAATGATGCTCAGATGTTTGGATGCTTGGTCAAATGCTAGGATGCCTGGTCAGATGCTTGGATGCCTGGTGAGATGCTTTGATGCCTGGTCAGATGCTTGGATGCTTGGTCGGATGCTTGGGGTTAGGGTTATGGTTAGGGTTAAGGTTAGAGTTAGGGTTAGGGTTAGGGTTAGGGTTAGGGTTAGGGTTAGGGTTAGGGTTAGGGTTAGGGTTAGGGTTTTGATAAAAAGTGAAAACAGTATGAAAACAGTATGAAAACAGTATGAAAACAGTATGAAAACAGTATGAAAACACTATGAAAACAGTATGAAGACACTATGAAAACACAATGAAAATACTATTGAAACACTATGAAAACAGTATGAAAACAGTATGAAAACAGTATGAAAACACTATGAAAACACTATGAAAACACTATGAAAACACTATGAAAACACAATGATGCTCAGATGGTTGGATGCTTGGTCAAATGCTAGGATGCCTGGTCAGATGCTCGGATGCCTGGTGAGATGCTTTGATGCCTGGTCAGATGCTTGGATGCTTGGTCGGATGCTTGGGGTTAGGGTCATGGTTAGGGTTATGGTTAGGGTTAGGGTTAGGGTTAGGGTTAGGGTTAGGGTTAGGGTTAGGGTCGGGGTTAGGGTTAGGGTTAGGGTTAGGGTTACAGTGACAATCATCCCCAGCAGACTATGAAAACACTATTAAAACACTATGAAAACACTATGATAACACTGTGTTTTCAAGCTTGGATGCCTGGTCAGATGCTTGGATGCTTGGTCAGAAGCGTGGGGTTAGGGTTAGGGTTAGGGTTAGGGTTAGGGTTAGGGTTAGGGTTAGGGTTAGGGTTAGGGTTAGGGTTAGGGTTAGGGTTTTGATAAAAAGTGAAAACAGTATGAAAACAGTATGAAAACAGTATGAAAACAGTATGAAAACAGTATGAAAATACTATGAAAACAGTATGAAAACACTATATAGGGTGTAACATGTACGTTTGGTTTTTGCGGTGTGGCAATTTTTAAATTCGATTTTTAAATTTGCGATATTCGCCTCGAAAGTGAGCGTATAGGGTGTAACATGTGGCTGCGGTCACTTTTTGGTGCATGCCCAACTTCGTCAGACGTTTGGTTTTGGCGCTGTGCCAATTTTTAAATTCGATTTTTAAATTTGCGATATTCACCCTGATGGCGTCACCATGACGTATGTCTGCGACACATGTATTTCAAACTAATGTGACACGCTAGCGTAATGAGACCATAAACAAATGCCCCGTCGCTGTTGATCATTTAGTGCCGATTTTGGTCGATAATTACTCAAATTCGACAGGCGTTTTTGTGGAGAACTGTTTTTAATCATAATCTCCAGACAAAACTATGTCCAAAACCAAAGAGTTCTCTTAGACCCACGGGGTTGAAACGGGATGAAAAGAAAAATGTGTACACCGTACGGCCTAATAGTGAAATCAAGTATTTAATGCTAGAGTAAATAAATTAAAGTAAATTAAGTCCATCCAAAGTGAAGTAGAGGCCAACAGGAAGATTCTGAACAGGCTGTCTAAGTTTAAAGCTTTCCTTGGAAGACAACATTGATTTACAACTTGTGTCACGGCTCTGTTGGAGATTCTTAAGGACAAGAGAATAAAAGCTGCACTGGAATAAATCTCAGCAACATGAAAGGCTGCTTTTTTTTCTTTTGGTTTCTTATTTCCCATAACATTAGCTAATTGGGTATGGCATCCTGAAAATCATAGCAAGGCAAATAATGCAAACAAACATGGTGGCGTAAATAGTGTGTACGGTGAACGACATTTGCAAAGTTACAGTAGATTGACAATGTTATAAATGGAATATAGATAGCTCATCTTCCCCCATAACACCTATCCATATTCTAGGTAGGTCATGCCTCATTGCATTTTGAAGAAGGATCTTGGAATAGAAAGCCTAAACACACTGGCCAAACAAGTTTCCATGTAGCACTCACTATAGTTAATGCCGCAGCACCACCGTGAATAGTGACACTTTATATCTTCACTTTTAAATTTATGGCATTTTCTGAGCTGAAACTGCATTTATTTGCAGAGAGAACTACTTTTCTGAAGGCTATCCATGAAATTTCGTTAGCACAGGACCGATCATTTCCTAGAAATAAGAGGAACTGGAGCCTGATAAGAAAATGTTTTTCTTTATACATGAGAACATTTCTTGCTGGTCGTGCTCTGTACCCCAACTCGTTTATAATGTACAAAACAATATGGAGCAGACCTCGATTATTTCTAACGCCATCTACAGTAGTACTAAAAAATACTATTTGAGTAAACTATGCAGTATACTCTTAACACACTATAAAAATTGAGTACTGTTTTGTAGGACAGTGTACGTAAAGTGGGGTAAGTGGGAAACTAGTGTAAGTGGGACACTGGGGTAAGTGGGACAAGTCTATGTTTTCTTTATGTATTCTTTGTGAATAAAGCTTAACTGGAGTAAAGATTTTGTTCTTGTTCGAACAAACATATTCATCAAATGTGGCAAATTTCAATCTTCTAAGCGAAAGATTTCTCCCTCAAAAAGTACACCTCTTGCGCCCTGAAACACGCTGTGAAAACACTACACAAACTATATTGAAACACTATGAAAACACAATGAAAACACAATGAAAACACTATGAAAACATAAAATGAAAATTAGGGTTAGGGTTAAAGTTAGGGTTAGGGTTAGGGTTAGGGTTAGGGTTAGGGTTAGGGTTAGGGTTAGGGTTAGGGTTAGGGTTAGGGTTAGGGTTTTGATAAAAAGTGAAAACAGTATGAAAACAGTATGAAAACAGTATGAAAACACAAGGAAAACACTATTGAAACACAATGAAAACACTATGAAAACACTATGAAAACACTATGAATACACTATGAAAACACTACGAAAACACTATTAAAACACTGTGTTTTCAAGCTTGGATGACTGGTAGGATGCTTGGATGCTTGGTGGGATGCGTGGATGATTGGTCGGATGCTTGGATGCTCGGTCGGATGAAAATCATTCCTAGTAGACTGACAATCATCCCCAGTGGAGTGACAATCTTCCCCACTAGAGTGACAATCATCCCCAGTAGAGTGACAATCATCCCCAGTAGACTGACATGTATCCCCAGTAGAGCGACAATCATCCCCAGTAGACTATGAAAACACTATGAAAACACTATGAAAACACAATGATGCTCAGATGGTTCGATGCTTGGTCAAATGCTAGGATGCCTGGTCAGATGCTTGGATGCTTGGTCGGATGCTTGGGGTTAGGGTCATGGTTAGGGTTATGGTTATGGTTAGGGTTATGGTTAGGGTTAGGGTTAGGGTTAGGGTTAGGGTTAGGGTTAGGGTTGGGTTAGGGTTAGGGTTAGGGTTAGGGTTAGGGTTTTGATAAAAAGTGAAAACAGTATGTAACAGTATGAAAACAGTATGAAAACAGTATGAAAACACTATGAAAACACTATGAAAACATAAAATGAAAATTATGGTTAGGGTTAAAGTTAGGGTTAGGGTTAGGGTTAGGGTTAGGGTTAGGGTTAGGGTTAGGGTTAGGGTTAGGGTTAGGGTTAGGGTTAGGGTTAGGGTTAGGGTTTTGATAAAAAGTGAAAACAGTATGAAAACAGTATGAAAACAGTATGAAAACAGTATGAAAACACTATGAAAACAGTATGAAGACACTATGAAAACACAATGAAAATACTATTGAAACAGTATGAAAACAGTATGAAAACAGTATGAAAACAGTATGAAAACAGTATGAAAACAGTATGAAAACAGTATGAAAACACTATGAAAACACAATGAAAATACTATTGAAACACTATTTAAATACTATGAAAACACTATGAAAACACTTTGAATACACTATGAAAACACTATGAAAACACTATGAAAACACTGTGTTTTCAAGCTTGGATGCCTGGTAGGATGCTTGGATGCTTGGTGGGATGCGTGGATGCTTGGTCGGATGCTTGGATGCTCGGTCGGATGAAAATCATTCCTAGTAGACTGACAATCATCCCCAGTGGAGTGACAATCTTCCCCAGTAGAGTGACAATCATCCCCAGTAGAGTGACAATCATCCCCAGTAGACTGACATGTATCCCCAGTAGAGCGACAATCATCCCCAGTAGACTATGAAAACACTATGAAAACACTATGAAAACACAATGATGCTCAGATGGTTGGATGCTTGGTCAAATGCTAGGATGCCTGGTCAGATGCTTGGATGCCTGGTGAGATGCTTTGATGCCTGGTCAGATGCTTGGATGCTTGGTCGGATGCTTGGGGTTAGGGTCATGGTTAGGATTATGGTTAGGGTTAGGGTTAGGGTTAGGGTTAGGGTCGGTGTTAGGGTTAGGGTTAGGGTTAGGGTTAGCGTTACAGTGACAATCATCCCCAGCAGACTATGAAAACACTATTAAAACACTATGAAAACACTATAATAACACTGTGTTTTCAAGCTTGGATGCCTGGTCAGATGCTTGGATGCTTGGTCAGAAGCGTGGGGTTAGGGTTAGGGTTAGGGTTAGGGTTAGGGTTAGGGTTAGGGTTAGGGTTAGGGTTAGGGTTGGCGTAAATAGTGTGTGCGGTGAACGACATTTGCAAAGTTACAGTAGATTGACAATGTTATAAATGGAATATAGATAGCTCATCTTCCCCCATAACACCTATCCATATTCTAGGTAGGTCATGCTTCATTGCATTTTGAAGAAGGATCTTGGAACAGAAAGCCTAAACACACTGGCCAAACAAGTTTCCATGTAGCACTCACTATAGTTAATGCCGCAGCACCACCATGAATAGTGACACTTTATATCTTCACTTTTAAATTTATGGCATTTTCTGAGCTGAAACTGCATTTATTTGGAGAGAGAACTACTTTTCTGAAGGCTATCCATGAATTTTTGTTAGCACAGGACCGATCATTTCCTAGAAATAAGAGGAACTGGAGCCTGATAAAAAAATGTTTTTCTTTATACATGAGAACATTTCTTGCTGGTCGTGCTCTGTACCCCAACTCGTTTATAATGTACAAAACAATATGGAGCAGACCTCGATTATTTCTAACGCCATCTACAGTAGTACTAAAAAATACTATTTGAGTAAACTATGCAGTATACTCTTAACACACTATGAAAATTGAGTAGTGTTTTGTAGGACAGTGTACGTAAAGTGGGGTAAGTGGGAAACTAGTGTAAGTGGGCCACTGGGGTAAGTGGGACAAGTCTATGTTTTCTTTATGTATTCTTTGTGAATAAAGCTTCACTGGAGTAAAGATTTTGTTCTTGTTCGAACAAACATATTCATCAAATGTGGCAAATTTCAATCTTCTAAGCGAAAGATTTCTCCCTAAAAAAGTACACCTCTTGCGCCCTGAAACACGCTGTGAAAACACTATACAAACTATATTGAAACACTATGAAAACACTATGAAAACACAATGAAAACACTATGAAAACATAAAATGAAAATTAGGGTTAGGGTTAAAGTTAGGGTTAGGGTTAGGGTTAGGGTTAGGGTTAGGGTTAGGGTTAGGGTTAGGGTTAGGGTTAGGGTTTTGATAAAAAGTGAAAACAGTATGAAAACAGTATGAAAACAGTATGAAAACACAATGAAAACACTATTGAAACACTATGAAAACACTATGAAAACACTATGAAAACACTATGAATACACTATGAAAACACTACGAAAACACTATTAAAACACTTTGTTTTCAAGCTTGGATGACTGGTAGGATGCTTGGATACTTGGTGGGATGCGTGGATGCTTGGTCGGATGCTTGGATGCTCGGTCGGATGAAAATCATTTCTAGTAGACTGACAATCATCCCCAGTGGAGTGACAATCTTCCCCAGTAGAGTGACAATCATCCCCAGTAGAGTGACAATCATCCCCAGTAGACTGACATGTATCCCCAGTAGAGCGACAATCATCCCCAGTAGACTATGAAAACACTATGAAAACACTATGAAAACACAATGATGCTCAGATGGTTGGATGCTTGGTCAAATGCTAGGATGCCTGGTCAGATGCTTGGATGCCTGGTGAGATGCTTTGATGCCTGGTCAGATGCTTGGATGCTTGGTCGGATGCTTGGGGTTAGGGTCATGGTTAGGGTTATGGTTAGGGTTAGGGTTAGGGTTAGGGTTAGGGTTAGGGTTATGGTTAGGGTTAGGGTTAGGGTTAGGGTTAGGGTTAGGGTTAGGGTTAGGGTTAGGGTTGGGGTTAGGGTTAGGGTTAGGGTTAGGGTTACAGTGACAATCATCCCCAGCAGACTATGAAAACACTATTAAAACACTATGAAAACACTATGATAACACTGTGTTTTCAAGCTTGGATGCCTGGTCAGATGCTTGGATGCTTGGTCAGAAGCGTGGGGTTAGGGATAGGGTTAGGGTTAGGGATAGGGTTAGGGTTAGGGTTAGGGTTAGGGTTAGGGTTGGCGTAAATAGTGTGTGCGGTGAACGACATTTGCAAAGTTACAGTAGATTGACAATGTTATAAATGGAATATAGATAGCTCATCTTCCCCCATAACACCTATCCATATTCTAGGTAGGTCATGCTTCATTGCATTTTGAAGAAGGATCTTGGAATAGAAAGCCTAAACACACTGGCCAAACAAGTTTCCATGTAGCACTCACTATAGTTAATGCCGCAGCACCACCGTGAATAGTAACACTTTATATCTTCACTTTTAAATTTATGGCATTTTCTGAGCTGAAACTGCATTTATTTGGAGAGAGAACTACTTTTCTGAAGGCTATCCATGAATTTTTGTTAGCACAGGACCGATCATTTCCTAGAAATAAGAGGAACTGGAGCCTGATAAAAAAATGTTTTTCTTTATACATGAGAACATTTCTTGCTGGTCGTGCTCTGTACCCCAACTCGTTTATAATGTACAAAACAATATGGAGCAGACCTCGATTATTTCTAACGCCATCTACAGTAGTACTAAAAAATACTATTTGAGTGAACTATGCAGTATACTCTTAACACACTATGAAAATTGAGTAGTGTTTTGTAGGACAGTGTACGTAAAGTGGGGTAAGTGGGAAACTAGTGTAAGTGGGACACTGGGGTAAGTGGGACAAGTCTATGTTTTCTTTATGTATTCTTTGTGAATAAAGCTTCACTGGAGTAAAGATTTTGTTCTTGTTCGAACAAACATATTCATCAAATGTGGCAAATTTCAATCTTCTAAGCGAAAGATTTCTCCCTAAAAAAGTACACCTCTTGCGCCCTGAAACACGCTGTGAAAACACTATACAAACTATATTGAAACACTATGAAAACACTATGAAAACACAATGAAAACACTATGAAAACATAAATAAAAAATAGGGTTGTTTTCAAGCTTGGATGACTGGTAGGATGCTTGGATGCTTGGTGGGATGCGTGGATGCTTGGTCGGATGCTTGGATGCTCGGTCGGATGAAAATCATTTCTAGTAGACTGACAATCATCCCCAGTGGAGTGACAATCTTCCCCAGTAGAGTGACAATCATCCCCAGTAGAGTGACAATCATCCCCAGTAGACTGACATGTATCCCCAGTAGAGCGACAATCATCCCCAGTAGACTATGAAAACACTATGAAAACACTATGAAAACACAATGATGCTCAGATGGTTGGATGCTTGGTCAAATGCTAGGATGCCTGGTCAGATGCTTGGATGCCTGGTGAGATGCTTTGATGCCTGGTCAGATGCTTGGATGCTTGGTCGGATGCTTGGGGTTAGGGTCATGGTTAGGGTTATGGTTAGGGTTAGGGTTAGGGTTAGGGTTAGGGTTATGGTTATGGTTAGGGTTAGGGTTAGGGTTAGGGTTAGGGTTAGGGTTAGGGTTAGGGTTAGGGTTGGGGTTAGGGTTAGGGTTAGGGTTAGGGTTACAGTGACAATCATCCCCAGCAGACTATGAAAACACTATTAAAACACTATGAAAACACTATGATAACACTGTGTTTTCAAGCTTGGATGCCTGGTCAGATGCTTGGATGCTTGGTCAGAAGCGTGGGGTTAGGGATAGGGTTAGGGTTAGGGATAGGGTTAGGGTTAGGGTTAGGGTTAGGGTTAGGGTTGGCGTAAATAGTGTGTGCGGTGAACGACATTTGCAAAGTTACAGTAGATTGACAATGTTATAAATGGAATATAGATAGCTCATCTTCCCCCATAACACCTATCCATATTCTAGGTAGGTCATGCTTCATTGCATTTTGAAGAAGGATCTTGGAATAGAAAGCCTAAACACACTGGCCAAACAAGTTTCCATGTAGCACTCACTATAGTTAATGCCGCAGCACCACCGTGAATAGTAACACTTTATATCTTCACTTTTAAATTTATGGCATTTTCTGAGCTGAAACTGCATTTATTTGGAGAGAGAACTACTTTTCTGAAGGCTATCCATGAATTTTTGTTAGCACAGGACCGATCATTTCCTAGAAATAAGAGGAACTGGAGCCTGATAAAAAAATGTTTTTCTTTATACATGAGAACATTTCTTGCTGGTCGTGCTCTGTACCCCAACTCGTTTATAATGTACAAAACAATATGGAGCAGACCTCGATTATTTCTAACGCCATCTACAGTAGTACTAAAAAATACTATTTGAGTGAACTATGCAGTATACTCTTAACACACTATGAAAATTGAGTAGTGTTTTGTAGGACAGTGTGCGTAAAGTGGGGTAAGTGGGAAACTAGTGTAAGTGGGACACTGGGGTAAGTGGGACAAGTCTATGTTTTCTTTATGTATTCTTTGTGAATAAAGCTTCACTGGAGTAAAGATTTTGTTCTTGTTCGAACAAACATATTCATCAAATGTGGCAAATTTCAATCTTCTAAGCGAAAGATTTCTCCCTAAAAAAGTACACCTCTTGCGCCCTGAAACACGCTGTGAAAACACTATACAAACTATATTGAAACACTATGAAAACACTATGAAAACACAATGAAAACACTATGAAAACATAAAATGAAAATTAGGGTTAGGGTTAAAGTTAGGGTTAGGGTTAGGGTTAGGGTTAGGGTTAGGGTTAGGGTTAGGGTTAGGGTTAGGGTTAGGGTTAGGGTTTTGAAAAAGTGAAAACAGTATGAAAACAGTATGAAAACAGTATGAAAACACAATGAAAACACTATTGAAACACTATGAAAACACTATGAAAACACTATGAAAACACTATGAATACACTATGAAAACACTACGAAAACACTATTAAAACACTGTGTTTTCAAGCTTGGATGACTGGTAGGATGCTTGGATGCTTGGTGGGATGCGTGGATGCTTGGTCGGATGCTTGGATGCTCGGTCGGATGAAAATCATTCCTAGTAGACTGACAATCATACCCAGTGGAGTGACAATCTTCCCCAGTAGAGTGACAATCATCCCCAGTAGAGTGACAATCATCCCCAGTAGACTGACATGTATCCCCAGTAGAGCGACAATCATCCCCAGTAGACTATGAAAACACTATGAAAACACTATGAAAACACAATGATGCTCAGATGTTTGGATGCTTGGTCAAATGCTAGGATGCCTGGTCAGATGCTTGGATGCTTGGTCAGAAGCTTGGGGTTAGGGTTAGGGTTAGGGTTAGGGTTAGGGTTAGGGTTAGGGTTAGGGTTAGGGTTAGGGTTAGGGTTAGGGTTAGGGTTGGGGTTAGGGTTAATTTCAATCTTCTAAGCGAAAGATTTCTCCCTAAAAAAGTACACCTCTTGCGCCCTAAAACACGCTGTGAAAGCACTATACAAACTATATTGAAACACTATGAAAACACTATGAAAACACAATGAAAACACTATGAAAACATAAAATGAAAATTAGGGTTAGGGTTAAAGTTATGGTTAGGGTTAGGGTTAGGGTAAGGGTTAGGGTTAGGGTTAGGGTTAGGGTTAGGGTTAGGGTTAGTGCTAGGGTTAGGGTTAGGGTTAGGGTCAGGGTTAGGGTTAGGGTTAGGGTTAGGGTTTTGATAAAAAGTGAAAACAGTATGAAAACACTATGAAAACAGTATGAAAACACTATGAAAACAGTATGAAAACATAAAATGAAAATTAGGGTTAGGGTTAAAGTTAGGGTTAGGGTTAGGGTTAGGGTTAGGGTTAGGGTTATGGTTAGGGTTAGGGTTAGGGTTAGGGTTAGGGTTAGGGTTAGGGTTAGGGTTAGGGTTAGGGTTTTGATAAAAAGTGAAAACAGTATGAAAATAGTATGAAAATAGTATGAAAACAGTATGAAAACAGTATGAAAACAGTATGAAAACAGTATGAAAACACTACATAGGGTGTAACATGTGGCTGTGGTCACTTTTTTGTGCATGCCCAACTTCGTCAGACATTTGGTTTTTGCGGTGTGGCAATTTTTTAATTCGATTTTTAAATTTGCGATATTCGCCTCGAAAGAGAGCGTATAGGGTGTAACATGTGGCTGCGGTCACTTTTTGGTGCATGCCCAACTTCGTCAGACGTTTGGTTTTGGCGCTGTGCCAATTTTTAAATTCGATTTTTAAATTTGCGATATTCACCCTGATGGCGTCACCATGACGTATGTCTGCGACACATGTATTTCAAACTAATGTGACACGCTAGCGTAATGAGACCATAAACAAATGCCCCGTCGCTGTTGATCATTTAGTGCCGATTTTGGTCGATAATTACTCAAATTCGACAGGCGTTTTTGTGGAGAAATGTTTTTAATCATAATCTCCAGACAAAACTATGTCCAAAACCAAAGAGTTCTCTTAGACCCACGGGGTTGAAACGGGATGAAAAGAAAAATGTGTACACCGTACGGCCTAATAGTGAAATCAAGTATTTAATGCTAGATTAAATAAATTAAAGTAAATTAAGTCCATCCAAAGTGAAGTAGAGGCCAACAGGAAGATTCTGAACAGGCTGTCTAAGTTTGAAGCTTTCCTTGGAAGACAACATTGATTTACCACTTGTGTCACAGCTCTGTTGGAGATTCTTAAGGACAAGAGAATAAAAGCTGCACTGGAATAAATCTCAGCAACATGAAAGGCTGCTTTTTTTTCTTTTGGTTTCTTATTTCCCATAACATTAGCTAATTGGGTATGGCATCCTGAAAATCATAGCAAGGCAAATAATGCAAACAAACATGGTGGCGTAAATAGTGTGTGCGGTGAACGACATTTGCAAAGTTACAGTAGATTGACAATGTTATAAATGGAATATAGATAGCTCATCTTCCCCCATAACACCTATCCATATTCTAGGTAGGTCATGCCTCATTGCATTTTGAAGAAGGATCTTGGTTTAGAAAGCCTAAACACACTGGCCAAACAAGTTTCCATGTAGCACTCACTATAGTTAATGCCGCAGCACCACCATGAATAGTGACACTTTATATCTTCACTTTTAAATTTATGGCATTTTCTGAGCTGAAACTGCATTTATTTGGAGAGAGAACTACTTTTCTGAAGGCTATCCATGAATTTTCGTTAGCACAGGACCGATCATTTCCTAGAAATAAGAGGAACTGGAGCCTGATAAAAAAATGTTTTTCTTTATACATGAGAACATTTCTTGCTGGTCGTGCTCTGTACCCCAACTCGTTTATAATGTACAAAACAATATGGAGCAGACCTCGATTATTTCTAACGCCATCTACAGTAGTACTAAAAAATACTATTTGAGTAAACTATGCAGTATACTCTTAACACACTATGAAAATTGAGTAGTGTTTTGTAGGACAGTGTACGTAAAGTGGGGTAAGTGGGAAACTAGTGTAAGTGGGACACTGGGGTAAGTGGGACAAGTCTATGTTTTCTTTATGTATTCTTTGTGAATAAGGCTTCACTGGAGTAAAGATTTCGTTCTTGTTCGAACAAACATATTCATCAAATGTGGCAAATTTCAATCTTCTAAGCGAAAGATTTCTCCCTAAAAAAGTACACCTCTTGCGCCCTGAAACACGCTGTGAAAACACTATACAAACTATATTGAAACACTATGAAAACACTATGAAAACACAATGAAAACACTATGAAAACATAAAATGAAAATTAGGGTTAGGGTTAAAGTTAGGGTTAGGGTTAGGGTTAGGGTTAGGGTTAGGGTTAGGGTTAGGGTTAGGGTTAGGGTTAGGATTAGGGTTAGGGTTTTGATAAAAAGTGAAAACAGTATGAAAACAGTATGAAAACAGTATGAAAACACAATGAAAACACTATTGAAACACTATGAAAACACTATGAAAACACTATGAAAACACTATGAATACACTATGAAAACACTACGAAAACACTATTAAAACACTGTGTTTTCAAGCTTGGATGACTGGTAGGATGCTTGGATGCTTGGTGGGATGCGTGGATGCTTGGTCGGATGCTTGGATGCTCGGTCGGATGAAAATCATTCCTAGTAGACTGACAATCATCCCCAGTGGAGTGACAATCTTCCCCAGTAGAGTGACAATCTTCCCCAGTAGAGTGACAATTATACCCAGTAGACTGACATGTATCCCCAGTAGAGCGACAATCATCCCCAGTAGACTATGAAAACACTATGAAAACACTATGAAAACACAATGATGCTCAGATGTTTGGAAGCTTGGTCAAATGCTAGGATGCCTGGTCAGATGCTTTGATGCCTGGTGAGATGCTTTGATGCCTGGTCAGATGCTTGGATGCTTGGTCGGATGCTTGGGGTTAGGGTTATGGTTAGGGTTATAGTTAGGGTTAGGGTTAGGGTTAGGGTTAGGGTTAGGGTTAGGGTTAGGGTTAGGGTTAGGGTTAGGGTTAGGGTTAGGGTTAGGGTTTTGATAAAAAGTGAAAACAGTATGAAAACAGTATGAAAACAGTATGAAAACAGTATGAAAACACTATGAAAACACTATGAAAACACTATATAGGGTGTAACATGTGGCTGTGGTCACTTTTTTGTGCATGCCCAACTTCGTCAGACATTTGGTTTTTGCGGTGTGGCAATTTTTAAATTCGATTTTTAAATTTGCGATATTCGCCTCGAAAGAGAGCGTATAGGGTGTAACATGTGGCTGCGGTCACTTTTTGGTGCATGCCCAACTTCGTCAGACGTTTGGTTTTGGCGCTGTGCCAATTTTTAAATTCGATTTTTAAATTTGCGATATTCACCCTGATGGCGTCACCATGACGTATGTCTGCGACACATGTATTTCAAACGAATTGACACGCTAGCGTACTGAGACCATAAACAAATGCCCCGTCGCTGTTGATCATTTAGTGCCGATTTTGGTCGATAATTACTCAAATTCGACAGGCGTTTTTGTGGAGAAATGTTTTTAATCATAATCTCCAGACAAAACTATGTCCAAAACCAAAGAGTTCTCTTAGACCCACGGGGTTGAAACGGGATGAAAAGAAAAATGTGTACACCGTACGGCCTAATAGTGAAATCAAGTATTTAATGCTAGAGTAAATAAATTAAAGTAAATTAAGTCCATCCAAAGTGAAGTAGAGGCCAACAGGAAGATTCTGAACAGGCTGTCTAAGTTTGAAGTTTTCCTTGGAAGACAACATTGATTTACTAAGTGTGTCACGGCTCTGTTGGAGATTCTTAAGGACAAGAGAATAAAAGCTGCACTGGAATAAATCTCAGCAACATGAAAGGCTGCTTTTTTTTCTTTTGGTTTCTTATTTCCCATAACATTAGCTAATTGGGTATGGCATCCTGAAAATCATAGCAAGGCAAATAATGCAAACAAACATGGTGGCGTAAATAGTGTGTTCGGTGAACGACATTTGCAAAGTTACAGTAGATTGACAATGTTATAAATGGAATATAGATAGCTCATCTTCCCCCATAACACCTATCCATATTCTGGGTAGGTCATGCCTCATTGCATTTTGAAGAAGGATCTTGGAATAGAAAGCCTAAACACACTGGCCAAACAAGTTTCCATGTAGCACTCACTATAGTTAATGCCGCAGCACCACCATGAATAGTGACACTTTATATCTTCACTTTTAAATTTATGGCATTTTCTGAGCTGAAACTGCATTTATTTGGAGAGAGAACTACTTTTCTGAAGGCTATCCATGAATTTTCGTTAGCACAGGACCGATCATTTCCTAGAAATAAGAGGAACTGGAGCCTGATAAAAAAATGTTTTTCTTTATACATGAGAACATTTCTTGCTGGTCGTGCTCTGTACCCCAACTCGTTTATAATGTACAAAACAATATGGAGCAGACCTCGATTATTTCTAACGCCATCTACAGTAGTACTAAAAAATACTATTTGAGTAAACTATGCAGTATACTCTTAACAAACTATGAAAATTGAGTAGTGTTTTGTAGGACAGTGTACGTAAAGTGGGGTAAGTGGGAAACTAGTGTAAGTGGGACACTGGGGTAAGTGGGACAAGTCTATGTTTTCTTTATGTATTCTTTGTGAATAAAGCTTCACTGGAGTAAAGATTTTGTTCTTGTTCGAACAAACATATTCATCAAATGTGGCAAATTTCAATCTTCTCAGCGAAATATTTCTCCCTAAAAAAGTACACCTCTTGCGCCCTGAAACACGCTGTGAAAACACTATACAAACTATATTGAAACACTATGAAAACACTATGAAAACACAATTAAAACACTATGAAAACATAAAATGAAAATTAGGGTTAGGGTTAAAGTTAGGGTTAGGGTTAGGGTTAGGGTTAGGGTTAGGGTTAGGGTTAGGGTTAGGGTTAGGGTTAGGGTTTTGATAAAAAGTGAAAACAGTATGAAAACAGTATGAAAACAGTATGAAAACACAATGAAAACACTATTGAAACACTATGAAAACACTATGAAAACACTATGAAAACACTATGAATACACTATGAAAACACTACGAAAACACTATTAAAACACTGTGTTTTCAAGCTTGGATGACTGGTAGGATGCTTGGATGCTTGGTGGGATGCGTGGATGCTTGGTCGGATGCTTGGATGATCGGTCGGATGAAAATCATTCCTAGTAGACTGACAATCATACCCAGTGGAGTGACAATCTTCCCCAGTAGAGTGACAATCATCCCCAGTAGAGTGACAATCATCCCCAGTAGACTGACATGTATCCCCAGTAGAGCGACAATCATCCCCAGTAGACTATGAAAACACTATGAAAACACTATGAAAACACAATGATGCTCAGATGTTTGGATGCTTGGTCAAATGCTAGGATGCCTGGTCAGATGCTTGGATGCCTGGTGAGATGCTTTGATGCCTGGTCAGATGCTTGGATGCTTGGTCGGATGCTTGGGGTTAGGGTTATGGTTAGGGTTAAGGTTAGAGTTAGGGTTAGGGTTAGGGTTAGGGTTAGGGTTAGGGTTAGGGTTAGGGTTAGGGTT
>JBAIAA010000204.1:60000-70000 GCA_037893245.1 Crossaster papposus
TATGCAGTATACTCTTAACACACTATGAAAATTGAGTAGTGTTTTGTAGGACAGTGTACGTAAAGTGGGGTAAGTGGGAAACTAGTGTAAGTGGGACACTGGGGTAAGTGGGACAAGTCTATGTTTTCTTTATGTATTCTTTGTGAATAAAGCTTCACTGGAGTAAAGATTTTGTTCTTGTTCGAACAAACATATTCATCAAATGTGGCAAATTTCAATCTTCTAAGCGAAAGATTTCTCCCTAACAAAGTACACCTCTTGCGCCCTGAAACACGCTGTGAAAACACTATACAAACTATATTGAAACACTATGAAAACACTATGAAAACACAATGAAAACACTATGAAAACATAAAATGAAAATTAGGGTTAGGGTTAAAGTTAGGGTTAGGGTTAGGGTTAGGGTTAGGGTTAGGGTTAGGGTTAGGGTTAGGGTTAGGGTTAGGGTTAGGGTTAGGGTTAGGGTTAGGGTTTGATAAAAAGTGAAAACAGTATGAAAACAGTATGAAAACAGTATGAAAACACAATGAAAACACTATTGAAACACTATGAAAACACAATGAAAACACTATGAAAACATAAAATGAAAATTAGGGTTAGGGTTAAAGTTAGGGTTAGGGTTAGGGTTAGGGTTAGGGTTAGGGTTAGGGTTAGGGTTAGGGTTAGGGTTAGGGTTTGATAAAAAGTGAAAACAGTATGAAAACACAATGAAAACAGTATGAAAACACAATGAAAACACTATTGAAACACTATGAAAACACTATGAAAACACTATGAAAACACTATGAATACACTATGAAAACACTACGAAAACACTATTAAAACACTGTGTTTTCAAGCTTGGATGACTGGTAGGATGCTTGGATGCTTGGTGGGATGCGTGGATGCTTGGTCGGATGCTTGGATGCTCGGTCGGATGAAAATCATTCCTAGTAGACTGACAATCATCCCCAGTGGAGTGACAATCTTCCCCAGTAGAGTGACAATCATCCCCAGTAGAGTGACAATCATCCCCAGTAGACTGACATGTATCCCCAGTAGAGCGACAATCATCCCCAGTAGACTATGAAAACACTATGAAAACACTATGAAAACACAATGATGCTCAGATGGTTGGATGCTTGGTCAAATGCTAGGATGCCTGCTCAGATGCTTGGATGCCTGGTGAGATGCTTTGATGCCTGGTCAGATGCTTGGATGCTTGGTCGGATGCTTGGGGTTAGGGTCATGGTTATGGTTATGGTTAGGGTTAGGGTTAGGGTTAGGGTTAGGGTTAGGGTTAGGGTCGGGGTTAGGGTTAGGGTTAGGGTTAGGGTTAGGGTTAGAGTGACAATCATCCCCAGCAGACTATGAAAACACTATTAAAACACTATGAAAACACTATGATAACACTGTGTTTTCAAGCTTGGATGCCTGGTCAGATGCTTGGATGCTTGGTCAGAAGCGTGGGGTTAGGGTTAGGGTTAGGGTTAGGGTTAGGGTTAGGGTTAGGGGTTAGGGTTAGGGTTAGGGTTAGGGTTAGAGTGACAATCATCCCCAGCAGACTATGAAAACACTATTAAAACACTATGAAAACACTATGATAACACTGTGTTTTCAAGCTTGGATGCCTGGTCAGATGCTTGGATGCTTGGTCAGAAGCGTGTGGTTAGGGTTAGGGTTAGGGTTAGGGTTAGGGTTAGGGTTAGGGTTAGGGTTAGGGTTAGGGTTAGGGTTAGGGTTAGGGTTAGGGTTAGGGTTGGCGTAAATAGTGTGTGCGGTGAACGACATTTGCAAAGTTACAGTAGATTGACAATGTTATAAATGGAATATAGATAGCTCATCTTCCCCCATAACACCTATCCATATTCTAGGTAGGTCATGCTTCATTGCATTTTGAAGAAGGATCTTGGAATAGAAAGCCTAAACACACTGGCCAAACAAGTTTCCATGTAGCACTCACTATAGTTAATGCCGCAGCACCACCATGAATAGTGACACTTTATATCTTCACTTTTAAATTTATGGCATTTTCTGAGCTGAAACTGCATTTATTTGGAGAGAGAACTACTTTTCTGAAGGCTATCCATGAATTTTCGTTAGCACAGGACCGATCATTTCCTAGAAATAAGAGGAACTGGAGCCTGATAAAAAAATGTTTTTCTTTATACATGAGAACATTTCTTGCTGGTCGTGCTCTGTACCCCAACTCGTTTATAATGTACAAAACAATATGGAGCAGACCTCGATTATTTCTAACGCCATCTACAGTAGTACTAAAAAATACTATTTGAGTAAACTATGCAGTATACTCTTAACACACTATGAAAATTGAGTAGTGTTTTGTAGGACAGTGTACGTAAAGTGGGGTAAGTGGGAAACTAGTGTAAGTGGGACACTGGGGTAAGTGGGACAAGTCTATGTTTTCTTTATGTATTCTTTGTGAATAAAGCTTCACTGGAGTAAAGATTTTGTTCTTGTTCGAACAAACATATTCATCAAATGTGGCAAATTTCAATCTTCTAAGCGAAAGATTTCTCCCTAACAAAGTACACCTCTTGCGCCCTGAAACACGCTGTGAAAACACTATACAAACTATATTGAAACACTATGAAAACACTATGAAAACACAATGAAAACACTATGAAAACATAAAATGAAAATTAGGGTTAGGGTTAAAGTTAGGGTTAGGGTTAGGGTTAGGGTTAGGGTTAGGGTTAGGGTTAGGGTTAGGGTTAGGGTTAGGGTTTGATAAAAAGTGAAAACAGTATGAAAACAGTATGAAAACAGTATGAAAACACAATGAAAACACTATTGAAACACTATGAAAACACAATGAAAACACTATGAAAACATAAAATGAAAATTAGGGTTAGGGTTAAAGTTAGGGTTAGGGTTAGGGTTAGGGTTAGGGTTAGGGTTAGGGTTAGGGTTAGGGTTAGGGTTTGATAAAAAGTGAAAACAGTATGAAAACAGTATGAAAACAGTATGAAAACACAATGAAAACACTATTGAAACACTATGAAAACACTATGAAAACACTATGAAAACACTATGAATACACTATGAAAACACTACGAAAACACTATTAAAACACTGTGTTTTCAAGCTTGGATGACTGGTAGGATGCTTGGATGCTTGGTGGGATGCGTGGATGCTTGGTCGGATGCTTGGATGCTCGGTCGGATGAAAATCATTCCTAGTAGACTGACAATCATCCCCAGTGGAGTGACAATCTTCCCCAGTAGAGTGACAATCATCCCCAGTAGAGTGACAATCATCCCCAGTAGACTGACATGTATCCCCAGTAGAGCGACAATCATCCCCAGTAGACTATGAAAACACTATGAAAACACTATGAAAACACAATGATGCTCAGATGGTTGGATGCTTGGTCAAATGCTAGGATGCCTGCTCAGATGCTTGGATGCCTGGTGAGATGCTTTGATGCCTGGTCAGATGCTTGGATGCTTGGTCGGATGCTTGGGGTTAGGGTCATGGTTATGGTTATGGTTAGGGTTAGCGTTAGGGTTAGGGTTAGGGTTAGGGTTAGGGTTAGGGTTAGGGTCGGGGTTAGGGTTAGGGTTAGGGTTAGGGTTAGGGTTAGAGTGACAATCATCCCCAGCAGACTATGAAAACACTATTAAAACACTATGAAAACACTATGATAACACTGTGTTTTCAAGCTTGGATGCCTGGTCAGATGCTTGGATGCTTGGTCAGAAGCGTGGGGTTAGGGTTAGGGTTAGGGTTAGGGTTAGGGTTAGGGTTAGGGGTTAGGGTTAGGGTTAGGGTTAGGGTTAGAGTGACAATCATCCCCAGCAGACTATGAAAACACTATTAAAACACTATGAAAACACTATGATAACACTGTGTTTTCAAGCTTGGATGCCTGGTCAGATGCTTGGATGCTTGGTCAGAAGCGTGTGGTTAGGTTTAGGGTTAGGGTTAGGGTTAGGGTTAGGGTTAGGGTTAGGGTTAGGGTTAGGGTTAGGGTTAGGGTTAGGGTTAGGGTTGGCGTAAATAGTGTGTGCGGTGAACGACATTTGCAAAGTTACAGTAGATTGACAATGTTATAAATGGAATATAGATAGCTCATCTTCCCCCATAACACCTATCCATATTCTAGGTAGGTCATGCTTCATTGCATTTTGAAGAAGGATCTTGGAATAGAAAGCCTAAACACACTGGCCAAACAAGTTTCCATGTAGCACTCACTATATTTAATGCCGCAGCACCACCATGAATAGTGACACTTTATATCTTCACTTTTAAATTTATGGCATTTTCTGAGCTGAAACTGCATTTATTTGGAGAGAGAACTACTTTTCTGAAGGCTATCCATGAATTTTCGTTAGCACAGGACCGATCATTTCCTAGAAATAAGAGGAACTGGAGCCTGATAAAAAAATGTTTTTCTTTATACATGAGAACATTTCTTGCTGGTCGTGCTCTGTACCCCAACTCGTTTATAATGTACAAAACAATATGGAGCAGACCTCGATTATTTCTAACGCCATCTACAGTAGTACTAAAAAATACTATTTGAGTAAACTATGCAGTATACTCTTAACACACTATGAAAATTGAGTAGTGTTTTGTAGGACAGTGTACGTAAAGTGGGGTAAGTGGGAAACTAGTGTAAGTGGGACACTGAGGTAAGTGGGACAAGTCTATGTTTTCTTTATGTATTCTTTGTGAATAAAGCTTCACTGGAGTAAAGATTGTGTTCTTGTTCGAACAAACATATTCATCAAATGTGGCAAATTTCAATCTTCTAAGCGAAAGATTTCTCCCTAAAAAAGTACACCTCTTGCGCCCTGAAACACGCTGTGAAAGCACTTTACAAACTATATTGAAACACTATGAAAACACTATGAAAACACAATGAAAACACTATGAAAACATAAAATGAAAATTAGGGTTAGGGTTAAAGTTATGGTTAGGGTTAGGGTTAGGGTAAGGGTTAGGGTTAGGGTTAGGGTTAGGGTTAGGGTTAGGGTTAGGGTTAGGGCTAGGGTTAGGGTTAGGGTTAGGGTCAGGGTTAGGGTTAGGGTTAGGGTTAGGGTTTTGATAAAAAGTGAAAACAGTATGAAAACAGTATGAAAACAGTATGAAAACACTATGAAAACAGTATGAAAACATAAAATGAAAATTAGGGTTAGGGTTAAAGTTAGGGTTAGGGTTAGGGTTAGGGTTAGGGTTAGGGTTAGGGTTATGGTTAGGGTTAGGATTAGGGTTAGGGTTAGGGTTAGGGTTAGGGTTAGGGTTAGGGTTTTGATAAAAAGTGAAAACAGTATGAAAACAGTATGAAAACAGTATGAAAACAGTATGAAAACACTATGAAAACAGTATGAAAACACTATGAAAACACAATGAAAACACTATTGAAACACTATGAAAACACTATGAAAACACTATGAAAACACTTTGAATACACTATGAAAACACTATGAAAACACTATGAAAACACTATGAAAACACTGTGTTTTCAAGCTTGGATGCCTGGTAGGATGCTTGGATGCTTGGTGGGATGCGTGGATGCTTGGTCGGATGCTTGGATGCTCGGTCGGATGAAAATCATTCCTAGTAGACTGACAATCATCCCCAGTGGAGTGACAATCTTCCCCAGTGGAGTGACAATCATCCCCAGTAGAGTGACAATCATCCCCAGTAGAGCGACAATCATCCCCAGTAGACTATGAAAACACTATGAAAACACTATGAAAACACAATGATGCTCAGATGTTTGGATGCTTGGTCAAATGCTAGGATGCCTGGTGAGATGCTTGGATGCCTGGTGAGATGCTTTGATGCCTGGTCAGATGCTTGGATGCTTGGTCGGTGCTTGGGGTTAGGGTTATGGTTAGGGTTAGGGTTAGGGTTAGGGTTAGGGTTAGGGTTAGGGTTAGGGTTAGGGTTAGGGTTAGGGTTAGGGTTAGGGTTTTGATAAAAAGTGAAAACAGTATGAAAACAGTATGAAAACAGTATGAAAACAGTATGAAAACAGTATGAAAACAGTATGAAAACAGTATGAAAACACTATATAGGGTGTGTAACATGTGGCTGTGGTCACTTTTTTGTGCATGCCCAACTTCGTCAGACATTTGGTTTTTGCGGTGTGGCAATTTTTAAATTCGATTTTTAAATTTGCGATATTCGCCTCGAAAGAGAGCGTATAGGGTGTAACATGTGGCTGCGGTCACTTTTGGGTGCATGCCCAACTTCGTCAGACGTTTGGTTTTGGCGCTGTGCCAATTTTTAAATTCGATTTTTAAATTTGCGATATTCACCCTGATGGCGTCACCATGACGTATGTCTGCGACACATGTATTTCAAACTAATGTGACACGCTAGCGTAATGAGACCATAAACAAATGCCCCGTCGCTGTTGATCATTTAGTGCCGATTTTGGTCGATAATTACTCAAATTCGACTGGCGTTTTTGTGGAGCAATGTTTTTAATCATAATCTCCAGACAAAACTATGTCCAAAACCAAAGAGTTCTCTTAGACCCACGGGGTTGAAACGGGATGAAAAGAAAAATGTGTACACCGTACGGCCTAATAGTGAAATCAAGTATTTAATGCTAGAGTAAATAAATTAAAGTAATTTAAGTCCATCCAAAGTGAAGTAGAGGCCAACAGGAAGATTCTGAACAGGCTGTCTAAGTTTGAAGCTTTCCTTGGAAGACAACATTGATTTACAACTTGTGTCACGGCTCTGTTGGAGATTCTTAAGGACAAGAGAATAAAAGCTGCACTGGAATAAATCTCAGCAACATGAAAGGCTGCTTTTTTTTCTTTTGGTTTCTTATTTCCCATAACATTAGCTAATTGGGTATGGCATCCTGAAAATCATAGCAAGGCAAATAATGCAAACAAACATGGTGGCGTAAATAGTGTGTGCGGTGAACGACATTTGCAAAGTTACAGTAGATTGACAATGTTATAAATGGAATATAGATAGCTCATCTTCCCCCATAACACCTATCCATATTCTAGGTAGGTCATGCCTCATTGCATTTTGAAGAAGGATCTTGGAATAGAAAGCCTAAACACACTGGCCAAACAAGTTTCCATGTAGCACTCACTATAGTTAATGCCGCAGCACCACCATGAATAGTGACACTTTATATCTTCACTTTTAAATTTATGGCATTTTCTGAGCTGAAACTGCATTTATTTGGAGAGAGAACTACTTTTCTGAAGGCTATCCATGAATTTTCGTTAGCACAGGACCGATCATTCCCTAGAAATAAGAGGAACTGGAGCCTGATAAAAAAATGTTTTTCTTTATACATGAGAACATTTCTTGCTGGTCGTGCTCTGTACCCCAACTCGTTTATAATGTACAAAACAATATGGAGCAGACCTCGATTATTTCTAACGCCATCTACAGTAGTACTAAAAAATACTATTTGAGTAAACTATGCAGTATACTCTTAACACACTATGAAAATTGAGTAGTGTTTTGTAGGACAGTGTACGTAAAGTGGGGTAAGTGGGAAACTAGTGTAAGTGGGACACTGGGGTAAGTGGGACAAGTCTATGTTTTCTTTATGTATTCTTTGTGAATAAAGCTTCACTGGAGTAAAGATTTTGTTCTTGTTCGAACAAACATATTCATCAAATGTGGCAAATTTCAATCTTCTAAGCGAAAGATTTCTCCCTAACAAAGTACACCTCTTGCGCCCTGAAACACGCTGTGAAAACACTATACAAACTATATTGAAACACTATGAAAACACTATGAAAACACAATGAAAACACTATGAAACATAAAATGAAAATTAGGGTTAGGGTTAAAGTTAGGGTTAGGGTTAGGGTTAGGGTAGGGTTAGGGTTAGGGTTAGGGTTAGGGTTAGGGTTAGGGTTTGATAAAAAGTGAAAACAGTATGAAAACAGTATGAAAACAGTATGAAAACACAATGAAAACACTATTGAAACACTATGAAAACACAATGAAAACACTATGAAAACATAAAATGAAAATTAGGGTTAGGGTTAAAGTTAGGGTTAGGGTTAGGGTTAGGGTTAGGGTTAGGGTTAGGGTTAGGGTTAGGGTTAGGGTTAGGGTTTGATAAAAAGTGAAAACAGTATGAAAACAGTATGAAAACAGTATGAAAACACAATGAAAACACTATTGAAACACTATGAAAACACTATGAAAACACTATGAAAACACTATGAATACACTATGAAAACACTACGAAAACACTATTAAAACACTGTGTTTTCAAGCTTGGATGACTGGTAGGATGCTTGGATGCTTGGTGGGATGCGTGGATGCTTGGTCGGATGCTTGGATGCTCGGTCGGATGAAAATCATTCCTAGTAGACTGACAATCATCCCCAGTGGAGTGACAATCTTCCCCAGTAGAGTGACAATCATCCCCAGTAGAGTGACAATCATCCCCAGTAGACTGACATGTATCCCCAGTAGAGCGACAATCATCCCCAGTAGACTATGAAAACACTATGAAAACACTATGAAAACACAATGATGCTCAGATGGTTGGATGCTTGGTCAAATGCTAGGATGCCTGGTCAGATGCTTGGATGCCTGGTGAGATGCTTTGATGCCTGGTCAGATGCTTGGATGCTTGGTCGGATGCTTGGGGTTAGGGTCATGGTTATGGTTATGGTTAGGGTTAGGGTTAGGGTTAGGGTTAGGGTTAGGGTTAGGGTTAGGGTCGGGGTTAGGGTTAGGGTTAGGGTTAGGGTTAGGGTTAGAGTGACAATCATCCCCAGCAGACTATGAAAACACTATTAAAACACTATGAAAACACTATGATAACACTGTGTTTTCAAGCTTGGATGCCTGGTCAGATGCTTGGATGCTTGGTCAGAAGCGTTGGGTTAGGGTTAGGGTTAGGGTTAGGGTTAGGGGTTAGGGTTAGGGTTAGGGTTAGGGTTAGAGTGACAATCATCCCCAGCAGACTATGGAAACACTATTAAAACACTATGAAAACACTATGATAACACTGTGTTTTCAAGCTTGGATGCCTGGTCAGATGCTTGGATGCTTGGTCAGAAGCGTGTGGTTAGGGTTAGGGTTAGGGTTAGGGTTAGGGTTAGGGTTAGGGTTAGGGTTAGGGTTAGGGTTAGGGTTAGGGTTAGGGTTGGCGTAAATAGTGTGTGCGGTGAACGACATTTGCAAAGTTACAGTAGATTGACAATGTTATAAATGGAATATAGATAGCTCATCTTCCCCATAACACCTATCCATATTCTAGGTAGGTCATGCTTCATTGCATTTTGAAGAAGGATCTTGGAATAGAAAGCCTAAACACACTGGCCAAACAAGTTTCCATGTAGCACTCACTATAGTTAATGCCGCAGCACCACCATGAATAGTGACACTTTATATCTTCACTTTTAAATTTATGGCATTTTCTGAGCTGAAACTGCATTTATTTGGAGAGAGAACTACTTTTCTGAAGGCTATCCATGAATTTTCGTTAGCACAGGACCGATCATTTCCTAGAAATAAGAGGAACTGGAGCCTGATAAAAAAATGTTTTTCTTTATACATGAGAACATTTCTTGCTGGTCGTGCTCTGTACCCCAACTCGTTTATAATGTACAAAACAATATGGAGCAGACCTCGATTATTTCTAACGCCATCTACAGTAGTACTAAAAGATACTATTTGAGTAAACTATGCAGTATACTCTTAACACACTATGAAAATTGAGTAGTGTTTTGTAGGACAGTGTACGTAAAGTGGGGTAAGTGGGAAACTAGTGTAAGTGGGACACTGGGGTAAGTGGGACAAGTCTATGTTTTCTTTATGTATTCTTTGTGAATAAAGCTTCACTGGAGTAAAGATTTTGTTCTTGTTCGAACAAACATATTCATCAAATGTGGCAAATTTCAATCTTCTAAGCGAAAGATTTCTCCCTAAAAAAAGTACACCTCTTGCGCCCTGAAACACGCTGTGAAAACACTATACAAACTATATTGAAACACTATGAAAACACTATGAAAACACAATGAAAACACTATGAAAACATAAA